>QKMV01001941.1:0-14445 GCA_003287335.1 Lednia tumana
AATTATTGGGAGTTTAAAATTCTTCCTTCGACATGCGTGTCAGCATGCAATACATGCAATACATGCAGTCTACAGTGTAGACTGTAGACTATAGTGAGCTTTGAAGATGGAGTTGTATAAAATGCTATGTCAATAATGAATGATAAGATAAAAGGAAAAAGGTGTAAGGCGGCGATTTGTGTCTGTTTCTTGGAATTGCGTAATGCAAGTAACACGACGATAACAGATACGAACTCTACTAATGGAAAGTGAGTTTTCATTTTTTGTTCGAAAAGTGGTCCTTTTATCTTTTATCCTACAGCAATTCAAGTGCTGACGACAAATTAATTGAATGTACGTTCCAAACGTTACAATTAACTAGGAAGCTATTATAATAACCAATTCAATCTGAAAATAATTGGTAGTTATAATAATTTGTGCTTATTTTCTTGAATACAATAGGCATAGGATTGATAGTTTCCCTTCGTCTAGTTGCTTATACTCTTGTACGCACCATTTAGGTACCTACCGTACAGTGTAGAGTAAGTAAATTACATGAGTAGACGCATGCCAACCAACACCAAGGTTTCGTAGTCTTACACAATGCAACTTTGTTAGCTGAATTCACCTCGTTGCCTTGAGCTTGACGAATTTAGTTTTTTATATCAACAGACAGCGGCGGTTAAAACTGTCAAAACATGACGTGCGGTTGACTGAAATTCGTAGAGAATTTTCCTCAACATTTCCTTGTCTCGCATCGTTCTTGTTATCGATTAACAGCATGATCAGAACTCAGAACATGGGATCATCGCTAATGATCAGGATTTGCCAATTGCCTAGGTAGCTTGACCAACAACAAAATACTTACAAAAAGCAAAAATCGTAACTTGCGCCAATGTGTAGATAATGATTCTGGGAAAGCGTGCCTTCTCGTTACTCTGATTTCGTGCGTGCCTTATTAGCGCAGTATTTACTAAGCTATGCACTCATAGGATAGGAGGTAAAGATCCTGCCAATTACGCTCGTTTTTAACTCGCTCAATTTGACTCGGTTTAACCTGTTAGTTTTTGCCATGGCTTTTCTGCTATAAAATTTCGAACACAATTAGCTTTTATGAAGTCTAAAGGCATGACATTATGCAATTAGTTTTATTGCTCTGTGTTTTCCGAGATCGTGAGGCGCGTGCTTATATCGGACGGACTTTGGATGTTGTTTCCATCTCCCAGATGCGAGCCGAAGATTGATGTCCAGCTATGGGTCCAAGTTGGCCCGAGGAGCGGCCGGTACCTTTCTAGTATACAAACCGGGGTGTAGGTGGCACAGCATTAAGACGAATTCTCGAATAGTGACATCATACAAGAAAACAAACACTATTTTCTTTGCGTCTCCTGTGACGTCATATAATGATTTTACTTGGAATTTAATTAGTTACAAATATTGCTGTGGAGATAACGGAGCTGTACACTATCAGGCAACTCGTGTGCATAATCAAACCAATTGATTGCTATTTTTATTGCCGTGAGTCGCTGGTCTGAGAAAACATTTTTTTAATTGTTTGTTGGAAAATAATAATTAAAAACACCCGCTTACAAATATTTTATTCAGAGCGGCTCCTCATCGATATCTATCAATCAATATCTATCATCAATACCTATTTGGTTGATGCTGTCACTTAGCACAAAAACAAAAAATTATATTATTGCACATAGCAGTATTTATTTCTAAAATAAGCGAACTAAACGATGAATCACTTCTTTTCGATTGATTGTATAGCGGTGTCAATGAGTCAACGAAACTGCAAAGACGTCACGATATCTAAGTTTGACTGAAGATGGGAATGTCACACTATCGTGGTTATACTGATTATAACGATGACGTATAACAGATGACCGGCGAACAATTGTTTACGTGGCTATCTGCTTCGTCGACAAAAAGTTGTCAACACTGGGCCAAGACCGGTGGAGGTGCCACTACCAGGTTTTGATAACGTGATTAGCAAGATACTCCAATTGGTTTTAATTCATAACAATTTGGCATGCACTTGAGAGGCATTAACAGATATCTGGTTTTACGTCACAAGCCACCAAGCTGCAACGATGCTTGTAGAGAGGCGTTCCGCAATCAAGATAGTCGGACGGGTCACCAGGACCCAATAGGTCGGCAAACAAAATTAGTATAGTCGGACGGGCCTGACTGCGTATTCGCAAAAAGTATATCGCGCGGAACATTGGTAGAATTCAGCCCCTCAGATCACATGTTTTGTTTATATTTGTATGTTAATGTTTATGTCACGTCTCTCCCCTTGACTAGTGTGTGTGCTCCCTTGCAGTGGCGAAGCGTCAGAGGATCGAAAAGATGGACACTGTCTACTCTAACAGTCACGAGAAATGATTTGTTTTTAATTGACGTTGAAGCTACTTTTTCATTCAAAATGCTTTTTCGTGTTTAAATGAACTTCGCGCGATTTACTCACCCGCGAAGTTAGGGTAGTGTAAATTTCACGCGAATTTTACTCTCCGCAAACCTGAGACACATTTGAGAATGTCTCCATTGCTAGAGCTGCTTGCCCAGTGCAATGATTTCATGATCTATTTACAAAAATGTGTAGAGTATGGTTGTAGCTCATCCGTGAAAAAAATGTATGTCGCCTCAGTTGACCGACTTAAGCTTCGCCACTGCTCCCTTGTAATCGAAAAGTTCCAAATAAATTTCGGAACTCCATTCACAGGCTGGTTACTGCGTTGGGTTTTTTCTTATTGACTTCAACGAATTTTCATTTGACCCGATCGTTTGCAATTATAATGTCTAATTGTTCCATCTGCTTGTGTGACATCGTGTAAGTTGCTATCAAAGCTATGAGCCAATTGGGACTGCATGCTAGCTGCAAAACATAGAGGCTAGAAATCTACCGATCTTCCACACAGCACACATTTTGTATTTGCGCGGCCGGGCTGCTGGAAGTAAATAGGACAGCTTGAAATTTGACTTGGCATGGCCGAATTGTCCTACCAAGTACAGCTATTTTCAATGCAACTGATAGGGTTATAGTCTACGACTAAAAAACAACCGACCCCACCGGGTCCGAAAACCACCGGCCTACCAGGATTTGCCCCGGTGTCCCGGCGGGCCAGTCAAGCCGTGATCAAAGCTGGGGTCTCCCGATTGACATGAGGCTCGCGGTTACACTTCAAGTATGTTTTTAGTTTTAACCCATAGGTTTGTCATAAATTTGACAATGGAATGACGCATATTCTAGTATCTACTACTTTATCACACCGACTAGAGCATTGACTTCACTGAACAAACACAATTACAATCATTGAAGGTTGAGGAGCCAGTTCAATTTGCTAAATATATAATGACTCCTGAAGATTTGCACCATACGTCTCTACAATTATGCACTCTGTGACACCATGTGACACGATGCACCATTCTTAGAAGTAAATTTCAGCACTGGACACTTAGAGTAAGTACAAAAAATTAACTAAAGAAGGCATGTCTGTAGTGTAGTGTAGACCAAGAGGGAAAAATAAAAGTTGCCAAACATAATTACTCTTGAAGATTCTTTTCGTACATCCGGGACTAGCTCGTCTCGTCTGTGTAATTGCATCCATCGTAACTTGTATGCATGGTCTCGCAAAGAAGTATCAATCATGCGGTAATATCGTGCAGATTTACATTTTAAATAGCGAGCACCTTTTCGCATCTATCTACACGTGGCCTTTTAAGATATTTTATTATATCAGTTTATTTGATCACTCAGTCACTCCTCTACGAATATGTCTTAATTAAGAAACGCGGCATTTATTAGGTGTCGAATGACGCACGCTAATTAATTACATATACTATGGAATGCATGAGTAACGAGGTTGATAAAATTAAACACATACGAAAAGCGTAACAACCACTTTGTGAATGAAACGGTTATACGTCATGAGTCACCGTTTGCAGTTGAATTAATTTCTCTTCGTCTTACTCTGAGGCATGCCGGTTGGTCCATATAGCAGCCTCCGTATCCCTGCTGTTACCGAGAACGAGAAGCGAACAGCTTTTATTGTTTCCCGCTTCCTCCCCCACGCGTCTTGTCGGCAAAGCGCGAATCATCAGCATCAAACACCTCTCATCTCACTTCTCATCACAGTCGCTACCTACGTTGTGTCTCTCTCTGACGTCGATTCTCAGTGCAGATAGGCCATCAATGTAAATGCCGACCTTGTATGACTGTAGCTATCAGGCTGTCTCGCTGCCGCTCGGGTTTCAGTTGGTGTTCGTACTTGTCGTGGTTAGCATCAGGTTTCGTGGAGGTGCGCGACCGGCGGTGAAAATATAACGACTCATCAATCAATTTCAACGATTAAAAGCTCAAAGTCTGTGAGAGATACGCGATTTGTCTCATGAATCCCATGCCCATTAGTAGACCAGTGCGGTTCGGTTATGGAAATCATTTCAACAGAGTTGGTGCAAATGGCGTTATAAAAGTGAGTATATTTTGGCTGTGCCAAAATTGATCGAAATGTCGTGGCTCGTTTTCGCGTGAGGAATGTGTGGAAATTGCGGCCACGCGGTGGTGTTCAACAATTGCATCACTCGTGCTATTGGTGAACTCGCAAATTGAAGTCCGGTCCGGGGCTGTTATTTGCGTCACGATTAAAACCAGCATCCGGGTTTCCACACCATTAACTCCAAACTAAACGTAACTCAACGCATTGTAACGCTGCATTGCAGTGGAAGGTTGTACCAACTTCGGTACTTCTTTTAGTTACGACTAAGGTACACACCTATTAATAAAGCGAGGCGGTAGAGGCATGCAAGATTACGTGCTAATTCAAAATAGTCGACATTGCGCCTTGCGCTAGGCCGGCGATCTTGTGATTTTATAATCCGATATATGACGCACGTGACGACGGCGTCAACGGCGGCTTTTCTTTATCGATCAAGTCAACGAATGCACGATGATCTTGAAAGTGCAGGGCAGCAAGCGTTGTTTGTTCGTAGGAAGATCTGGTGTTGGCCACGAAAAAGTGACAGTCGATTACGCCTGCACGAGACCGGCTGCACACCATGCACTTGCAAGAATGGGTGCATGTCATTGGGTGACCTACTGACCCCCCGGCGATCGATCTACCAATAAGCTCGTTATAAATACACTCGGCTAAAACGAACTTATTTAAAATCACGCAATGTCCTCGGCGGGTCATGAGCTGATACCACTTTTTATTTCACTTCTTCGGTTGAGAGCTGTCGACAAGGATCACGTCGTTAACAAGGTTTGATGTCGGTGTTCCAGATGTCTGACTTTCCGACCGAGAAGAACTCTGAGAACGGTGACATGGCGTCTGTGCTGGAGAACTTCCAGAAGAAGAACGCCATCCGCCCTCAAGTGAACGCTAACTCCTCACAGGTAAGAGATAAAAATACTTTTTGACTACAGTCGCGTCGCTACCACCGGGGTAGACGCCAGGAGGGGTGGTTGCCCCGAGGCCCACGGGTTTATCCTTGTTATAAACGGCCACAAGATTGGTCAGTAGTGAGCCCGACGAGAACATCCGGTCCTCAAAATCGAATGAAAGCGCCACAAGTAAAAAAAAAATACTACCAACCGAAAAGAGCCAAATTTCTTTCTCGACGGAGACGAGATATGTTACCCCATGAAGTTTACAATCACTGAGCATCGATGAAACGCTTTAATGAAACACTTCAGTGAAAGTTTTGTGTACACATATAAAGATATAGTTTTGGTAGCTAAGTAATGTGTTCTTAGAATTAGCCTAAATTTGGTACCCATTGGTGACACCCCTCCCCTTTTCGCACGGAAGCTGGGGGGACATTTCTTTACCCTGGACTTTGGTACTGACCATGTGCTTTCTTGACACAATGAGCCTGCAAGTCCAAACTGACGTGTCCTTGGTGCCAGCAAGAGAACCACCAGGGTGACACACGAAGACGAGACGAGGGCTCCAAATTGGGTGGCTGCCACAACTATTTGGCCACATATAACTCAGTCTATAAATAGTCTGACTCATTTTCGTTTCGGTTTTTAGCAGCTGATGACTAACTCCTCGTCGACAACGTCCAGTTCGCGCGTGGCGAAGACGACCAGCTCTTCATCAACGTCGTCCTCATCGCAGCGCGTCCACCACGTCACCTCCAGCGAGATGAAGGCGTCGTCCATGAAGTCAGACCTGTCCGAGCTGAAATCCAGCATCTCTGAGATGAAGAATCTGTCGAACGCGGCTGCGATGAATTTCAGCAACCGCTTGCGAAGTTCCATGGAAGAACTTGACAATGTCGGCTGTGATAATGGAGTGAACGGTGATATGTGCGAGCCGCTAGTGACTTTTCCCGACTCCGATTCGCCCCCACCCGTATCGGGCACCGTTTCCTTGCAAAGCCCCAACTTAGTCGTGAATAGTATGTCCCCAACGTCGCTCAACTCCATGAGTGCCGCCTCCAAGGCGATGGCGACGTCGTCAACGTCCGAGACGGTGAAATACGAACAGAAACGTGTCACATCGGCGTCGAAGACAAAAGTGGTGACGGACAGTTTCAGTTCTGAGCAAGCGACGGCGAATTCCGCAGAGCTTAAGAGAGTGCAAACGGGGGACATGAGTTATCAGGAGAGTTCGGCAGCGCAAGCGGTTAGAGCGAGGCTGGAGATGGATGGCATCTCGGCGGAAAAAAGTGTCACACAGAAACAGGTGAGGACGCCATAATTACGTGGTTTTTTCGTTAGCTGAAGGGAAACCACTAATCGACGTCGCGAGCCAGAAATTATTTTAGGTATCTTTGAAAGGGAGTCATCGTTTAAGATACTAGCTAATTAGAAACCTTCTTCCCGCTGATCGTTATGAAATCAGAACCCTCTCAATGGTACAGTTTCCTCTCTGCTCTTATGACTGAACATTTCCGGGTTTAATAAAACGACAGTGTCGATAGTTTCACACTTTTCGTCTCCGGAAACAGAAGGAATTGGGCTGGCGAAAATAGGTAGAGGCCATGATTTTAGGTTACGCATTGCTAGGAGAGGCGTCGCGTCGCGTGAGTAGACGCGAAGTCTGAGAGCCTCTTTTGATCGATATTAAGTCAGTCACACAGCCGTTTTTCGTGACGTCGGCCCATTGTGGGCGGACTAGCGTCGAGTTTCGATTGCTCTGCGGTAACAGTCACTTGCTGACCCAGCGCTGCTCGAGGCGTTTCTTTCGGGACTCGAGGGAGGGATGTTCATCTGACCTGCGAGCACGTGACCGACATAACTGCGCCATGGGCTTCACCCGAGGCTGTGTACTCTGACAAGTGGTTTGTTGTAGTCTGAACTCTGACCTAGCTAGATCGTGTCGGGATGGGACACTATCTATTTAGACTCACTTCGCAGTGTTTGAGAAGTTCTTTGCCGACGTTGAGACGATACTGTGGTGGACCTGGCAAAATGTCTGCGGAAGGTGGCGCAAAGGTGCCAGATGAACAAGTAACCGAGGTTAGTTTTTGAGGTTTAGTTATTTGATATGCACTGCTTCGGTTCTGAGAATTATTCTAGGCACGAATAGAGCTATTGATTTTCTGAAAAGCAAGGTTACAAGACAGACGGTTTGGTGAAAACTGAAAAGCGTAGCCCTGGAAAGATCGAAACTTTATGACGCTCTAAAAGAAAATTACGCCGGCTAGGTGTGACGATTTTATGGTTTGCGCAATTACGGACACCCCCTAATGATTCTCAAGGGAGCTCCGAGCTTGCGTGGATAACACGCATAGGTAGATCGTTATCCAGAAAACATTATCATGTAAAGGTGTTTCCCCTGGATCCGTTAATACATCCAGGATTATTCAAGTATTTACACTCATGTTGCTTCAACAGAGTCAAGTAAACAACAAATACATACCAGGTGACGTGTCCAGAACTATTTGATTAGCATGCGATGCATAGAATAGTTTGAATGCACTTAGTGATGTTATCACATTCACATATGCTTGTGGGTCAGTAATTGGCATGGTTAACATTTACTTAAAAGCTATCGTATGTAGGTACTTGGCGTCAGCTGCACCAGCACTTTTGAAGTGTTACATTGTGCCAGTGACGATCACGATGGTGAGTGCCCAACATGTCGCGATCTTTTAGCGTGGACATCCGGGATCGTAGAGGGGGCGTCGAAAATTCGCACTCAGCATCGATATAACTCATTGGATTAGATCCAATATATCCTGTAGTGAAAAAGGATATTGAATTAAATCTTATTGCGCGGGGGTATACGTTATTATGAAAAGTCGTCAATCTTCTTGCGAAATGGTTAGAGAATGGATTTCTTCCTAACAAGCTGATTGCTCGGGTTAATATGAGTTATGATCGGGAGCTACTTGTGGCCAAGAAACATCTCTAGCCTTGACTAGCAATCGCGCAAGTATATTTAACTCTGGCCAACGTTTGGATAAAGTCTACGTCGACGTCGGCGTCGGGACGCTGCAGCAGATGTTGAGCGATGTCAGGCGACGGCGTACCGTGGCCGGTACGGCGCGGCGTCTACCGAACTAGGCTGACGGTAAGAAAAATAGGAATTACAAACGCCGTGGATATTTTTGTAACGTTTTTCGAGTCGTTTTGGGGAAGATTCGCGACGCTATTTGAAATTCGAAGTTGCGCCATTTATTTTTGGAAGCTTTGGGTAGGTCAACGCTTGTCAATTATCACTTTGTTTTGAAGATGACGATAGACAAGGCTATATGTAAATTGTGTTTGTATACCTTCGATATTTTATGTCGAGTGGGGTTCGAAAGATGCCACTAAATGCTAACAATTCACCAACAACTAGCGAGACATCTTTGGCGGGTTTTATTTTATGCAAGCTTTTCCGATTTGCTGGTTTTTAGACAACGAACGTGAGGTCTCGTGTAACGCACGTCCAAAACTAGCAAGCGATCCGAATAAACTTCTTGCCGGCGTGTTTAAGACTGAAAACGTAGAAACGCCAGCCAGCATAATTCTAACGCTCTGGCGTATACAGTTAATGTTTATTACAATTGACTTTTATGAGCCGTAAGTAAATCCACATCCGTGCGCGGCGGCAGAATACCTTTCTCAAGAGATGGCCTTGCTGAAAGATGTTCCACTATTAATAAGTTGCACGAGCACGTTTTGTGGGTAACTTAGTACGTCACGAGTAACGACAGCCCATTTCTTCCTGATATCGCATGACACTGGACTTTCAAACACGAACATGACTTTTGTTGATTTACTATTGATTGCAGTATACGAAAGTGAAGCAACCTGTCAATGTAAATCATTCTCAGGGAACAGAAACGTATATTTCCCAATTAGTTTTCCTGCCAAGAATTAAAGATTCACTTCGATGGTTTTCACATTTAAATTTTCTCAAAATTTTCCCAATAAATTCAGTGCCGCTTGGCATCACTATATGGAAGTTTTAGAATGGGTAAAACGGGGTTGAAGAAAAACCAAACGGCAAACTATACAGATTAATGGTGCAACATGCATACTGATTGAATTTCTTTGTCATTATTGTTTTTGTGGAAATAGATCGCGCATAATTACCTGAGTCCCACATTTTCTAGTCATTTAAAACTAAAATATCGTGAACAAACAGTTACGGCATGTGCACTAGCAACAAATATCAAGAAAGACAAATAGAAGTACTTATTAACTTTGTGATGTTCCAGGAGCAACGGTCACTAAAGTCGGGTGAAATTACGCAGCAAGAAAGTCAGAACATGTCAGCTGCAAGTATGAAGCTCCAGACGGACACTTTCAGCGCCGAAAAGACCGCGATGGCGGCTCAGCAACAGCGTCAAACGGTCACTTCGACAGGAACCTTCAACCACGAGAAGCACGTGGCTGCTTCGTCCCAGTCCAACATTACAATCACCGCCAAAGGTGTCTGCACCAAGTCGTCAATGATCTCTTCAGCAGCGCAGGTACTTTAGCCTCACCAGTCCGGCTTTCAAATTCTTTAATCCCCACTTATCAGCGATTTTATCGTGGTTTTGGGCAGCGTATTAAATGAGTTTATTAGCGATGTATCAGCGTTTTAACTAATGCGTTCGTAAATTAACTCATCGGCGTTTTTAGTCCTGCATTAGGTAACATTGTGCATAATTGTGCATAATAGAACTAATCAGTAATATAAAACTATTTTATATTTACTTCATTGGTAAAGTAGGTATGCTGTTTTGAGAGATAGGGAATAGTAATACATTTGATTTAATTTTGGTATCACGGATGTACTGAATAATTATACTATAATGAATGAGTTTCTCGTTTGTGCCTATAGGAATTCTCAACAATGAGCACAATTAGCACGGGGTTATTAACTTTCAGTTAGATCGAATATATGGATCTTTAAAGCTAAAAGTACAATCCAGCTAACAGTTTGATTTTCTAACCAATTACTATGTATGAACTGCTTCCTCAAACTAGGTCTTTGTCTGTAAATTTAAAGAATTATCGAAAATTTAAAGAATTAATGAAAATTTACAGAATCAATGAAAATTTAAGTTGGGTGGCACCTTTATTATTAACTTACTCCACATTTTTTGTGCTTCCAGATGAGTCAAGTGACGAACGGCGCCATCAAATCGTCCGAAGACGAACTCCTCAGTCAGAGTTTCGAAGACCTCGAGCGTCTTTCCGCCAACTCCAACCCCCAAGACGTCGAGCGAGCTATCCACAAGTACTCGATGTGCCTCGACTCCTTTGTGCAAAGCCTCCGAGGTCCTGGTCGCGGCGAGCTAAGAATGGCGAAAGCCCCTCAAGTCCTTAACCGCATCAACGAGATGATGCGCAAAGCGTGGGCAGTTCCGACCCACGGCCACGAACTTGGCTACTCGTTGTGCAACGCTCTCCGAACATGCGGCGGTCTTGATCTCCTCATGGCCAACTGCGTTGCCGGAGATGGAGACCTGCAGTTCTCCAGCGCAAAGCTGCTCGAACAGTGCCTGACAACGGAAAACAGGGGCCACGTAGTCGAAAACGGACTCGAAAAGGTAGTCAACGTTGCGTGCGTTTGCACAAAGAACGCCAATTCCGTCGACCATTCGCGGACAGGCACGGGAATCTTGGAACATCTTTTCAAACACAGCGAGGGGACTTGCAGCGACGTGATAAGGCTTGGAGGTCTCGACGCCGTGCTGTTCGAGTGCCGAAAGAACGATGTGGAGACATTGAGGCATTGTGCCGGCGCACTTGCGAATCTTTCCCTCTATGGCGGTGCCGAGAACCAAGAGGCGATGATCAAGAGGAAAGTTCCCATGTGGTTGTTTCCGTTAGCGTTTCACAACGATGACAACATAAAGTACTACGCTTGTTTGGCCATCGCAGTTTTGGTCGCCAACAAAGAGATCGAGGCAGCCGTGCTGAAGTCCGGTACGCTAGACTTGGTTGAGCCTTTCGTAACGTCACACAATCCGTCCGAGTTTGCCAAATCGAACCTGGCTCATGCCCATGGTCAGAGCAAGAATTGGTTGCAGCGATTAGTGCCCGTGCTTAGTTCAATCAGGGAAGAGGCACGAAATCTGGCGGCTTTTCACTTTTGTATGGAGGCTGGGATTAAGAAGCAGCAAGGAAACACAGAGATCTTCAGGGAGATCGGTGCGATCGAGCCGCTCAAGAAGGTAGCTAGCTGTCCGAATGCGGTTGCTTCCAAATACGCAGCTCAAGCATTGAGGCTAATCGGGGAGGAAGTGCCACACAAGTTGAGTCAGCAGGTGCCTCTGTGGTCAACGGAAGATGTACGGGAGTGGGTGAAGCAGGTGAGCCTTCAGTGCTTTGGACTATTTCAATACGTACATCCCCCTATGAAAAATTGTTGAGTGAATGTTGCAAAAAAAATATTCTATATGATTCTACAGTGTTCGAGTTATATTTTTTTTAAATCTTATAAAAAACAAGTGGCTTGCTGTCACATATTTATTATGGTGTTGTTTGTTTTACTATTTGTTGTGTAGTCCTTGTGAAGTAGATTTCCACGCCTTACTTCCTCAAGGAGTAGCTAGTAAGGAGGTGACTAGGTATATCCCTGTGCTTAGGGATCTATTTTATAATTTACCTAGAACGGTTGTGGAAAATCATGAAAAACCCAAACAGGATATGTGGTCAACTGGATGAAATCGACGATCTTTTGGTTTTAGCTCTCGATGTGCAAACTAGCTCGGCATAGCTTTGAATTAAAAACAAACAAAACGTGGCCAAATATTAATGTCTCTTTGGTGTTTCAGATTGGCTTTGCAGAATACGCCAACAACTTTGTCGAGAGTCGAGTCGATGGTGATCTCTTATTGCAGCTAACGGAAGACAATCTTATTACCGATATTGGAATTTCAAACGGGATTAGGAGACGAAGGTTTGTTTTCATCCCATACGAACAAAGTAAACAAATCTTTAAAAATGGAATGAATCTACAACTTGGTTAACTTTTGTTGGCAGGTTTACGCGGGAGCTAATGAATTTAAAGAAAATGGCCGACTACAGTAGCCGGGATCAGGGAAATCTCAACACATTTTTACAGGCGATCGCAGCTGAGTTTTCCATCTACACATATTCAATGCTAAATGCAGGAGTAGACAAAGACTCGATTCGAGCGTTATCAGAAGATCAACTCGTCAACGAATGTGGAATCACCAATAGCATACATCGGCTAAGAATACTGGACTCTATCAGAGGTATGGAACAGTTCATAAAAATTCTTGCCGAAGAAAAGAACTTCAATTCAATTGTCTCAATAGAGCTTAATATTTCATCTGCCACAAAAATGCACAGCTTCATTTCAAACTCATAGGCCCGTTCCACACAGTCCAATTTTTCATTCAATTTCTTTGACAGAATTTTAGTTTCTATACAGTTACAATTGTTGTAATTTGGCTGCAATTGGTGGAAGGAAATTGTGTCAACTAAATTGGATGAAAATTAGACTGTGTAAAACAGGCTTTAGATAACTCCTCTATAAAACATTCTCTTGTTTTTTTAGACATGGAAGGCTTATCAAATTCTTGCGAAGAAAACCTGGACAAATCATTGGATGTTTTTGTCAGCTATCGACGTTCAAACGGCTCTCAATTGGCAAGGTGTGTACAATGTTAGGATTTTTCAAAAAATGTAATATGTTTTTAACAAAAAATTATCTGTGCTGTAAATCCATCAGATAGAACCAAATAGCATGTTTTTGCAAGCTTGAACTAGTTGTCTATGAGAAATACTTTGAGTTTCTTGATAAAACCTCGATTCTCTGTAACTATGTAACCTAAATTTAAATTTTAAATTCCTCAACCACACAAATGGCTGCTTGGCCTCAACCTTTTTCCAAGTAATGAAACTTGAATAGAAATGAATGTTGAAGTAAATAAAGTTGAAATGAAACGTGAATAGTACATAAATAAACTTCATAATTACGAATCTATGATTGTGAAAGAATAAGCAAACGTGATTCAAACTAATTGTTTTGCGGTTCTGCTCCAAAATTTTATTTGTACCGTGTCTCGGACTTGTTGGCAAGTCCATCATTCTCACCATGAAACACATTAATGCCCTAGCAACTTTGAAAGTTTCCAGCATTCAATGAACATGACAGAACGTGGTCAAGTAAAATGAAAAGGGTGAAACGCAAAATAGCCGACAAAGCTAAATAAAAACCATTCTGCTACTGAGCTAACCCACGATTGTTTTTTTCCAGCCTGCTGAAAGTACACTTGCAGCTACGAGGTTTCTCTGTGTTCATCGACGTTGAGCGACTAGAGGCTGGAAAGTTCGACAACAATCTTCTTCAAAGCATCCGACAGGCTCGGCACTTCCTCCTCGTTCTCACGCCCAAGGCTCTTGAGCGGTGCATCGCTGATGCTGAGTGCAAGGACTGGGTCCACAGGGTAACTTATAAGACAATAAAATGCTAACACCCCGTTTACTTTAACAGTGTAGGTTATGCTGGAAAAACGCATGTGTTTTGTCTGGTTACTCTCCTTCGTTCACACATGTTATATGAAGGGAGGGAGAAAGTAATTTCCAATGGGCTTTAAAAAAACTGACGGATGTAACGACTGTTCTTATTTGTTAAAATAACCTTTTATGGCAGCCTCTAAATTTTCAATTAGTAATAGCCAACGAAATTGCGTTCACCTTATCAACGTACGCAGCTCCGACTCTGGTGACCTTTGTAACTTATCAGCGATAAGAGTACAGGGTATCCTCGGTAGCCAACTTCCCTGCGCTCAAACTAAGAACTTGTGCGGGTATTTCAAACTACGCTCGGAGGATGGTAGTAATATAATTAGTGTGTTATTGATTTTACCCATAAAACAAACATCCCACCATGACAAAATATGTTAATTTATTATTAAATTTTTGAGACTCATATCTCCTGACTAATTTCAGCACTATAGTTTTTAAAAAAACTGGTAATAACTGAGTTAAACTGCTGAAAACTTAACTGACACTAAACTGCCAACGTTTCGCTAACTATTCTGAAAGCTTCA
>QKMV01001942.1:0-14441 GCA_003287335.1 Lednia tumana
CTTCAAACCCTCCAGCCTCTCTCCCGAACAGAAATGGACCTTGGTATGGATGGTCACCCATCCAGCCTTTGGTCCACCGCAATGTTGCTTAACTTCGGTGATCTCACGAGAACCGGACGCACAGGATAACTTCCGTGCACCAAGTTTTGTTGACGTTCACGATAACCAATGATAATAAGTGAGAGTTGTGGATTAAGGTGTACCTCAGCTCTCTCTGTAAGCCTTTTTTCAGTTTGTTTTTCTCTATATGTTCTGTTATTATTCAAGTGTAGCAAAAATCGCCATAAATAAGTATGTTTGGGAGCATATTTCGACTTATTTGGTTAAAAGAGTGAAAAAAGCCCGCTAGAGAGTAAAATTTAAGCTTTTATCCAACTCTCCCGCTTCTTATTATTTGTTATCTTGAACGGTTGAATCAGCATTTATCAACAAAACTTGGTCCGAATGAATAAAGTGGTAGAGGTAGTAAAGGCCGACAATGAAGATCAGGCCCACGAAATCGGTTTAGCTGCTATGCACTAGCTTGTGGAGGCGTGCGAGGAACACTGACATCGGTAGACCTGATATGCTACGCAATATGTATTACGTAGCATGGTGAGCCACGTGAGAGATTCTAATGAACTCAGCGAGGAATAGTAGTAGACAAGTGCTTTGCCGTCATTCTAAATATGGCCGCGTGTTATATGAGCGTAATATTTCGCGCAAAACTTTATTAGCCGATTACTACCATGCTGAAAAAATGCGAACATTTCCCCTTCCCCCATTCCTACAGAGTACAGTGTTAGTTAAGAGTTAAGTGTTCTAAAGAGTATATTTCATTTATAGTAACAAGTTATAAAATTTCATTAAAACTGTAAAATATTCCGAAAAATTAATACAAAGCACAAACATTTGGGTGTTATCTGTAGAATTCAACAAGTGTCTACTTTGTCAGCCACCTATCTATTCTTACTTCAAGAATATGACTCGCTTTTATGAACACCAATTCGACAGGTTTATGAGAGAAACGAGAAATACTGAAAATGCATACAATCCAGATTGCATTCTCTATATTAGTGGTCGGCAATAGTCGGATCAGGTATAATAGTCCAGGTTCGTTTCAGGTGGGCCATTTCTAGCTGACTAATGCATCCTGGAGATACTTTTTTAGTGTCCTATTAGTGGGTACTAATTAGATACCCTCCTCCGTTTTTACCAGGTCACAAAATTTTAACTACAAACTTGAACGGTAACTCAATTAGTAGACGAGTATCTAGCTTTCGATCCAAGTGACCGACTGGCTTGTGGTTTTCCGTGATCTCCCGAAACCTTTCAAGGGAAACGCTGTATATGAGTAGTTTCTGCACCAAAAAGGTACGGTCATGCACCATTACCTACTTACTTTCCCATTCGCAACACCTTCGGTCAAGCTGCAAGCCATCTTTGCAGCCTGTGTTGTCTTCTTGCAATAGTTTACAGTTACCATAAAAATGGCCTGTCTAAAATGCACTGAACTTGGATCATAAATGAATGTAGTTTTTCTGTTTCCCGGCTATCATTCGTTTCCGTATACGTATAACGGACTAAACGACAAATTAATCGCCGACCCCTGCTCGATATTAGTTACGGGTGAAAAGTTGCTTCTGAATAATTTTCCTTCATGCCATTTTTTTTTCATTTCATTTCATTTCAATTCATTTTTGATTTTTGATTTCATTTTCAAAAGACATAATGTGCCAGGATTTTAAGCGGGAACTGAAAAAGAGCAGTGATCACAGCGAACAGGTGCGAACCTTCCTACATAACCTTATCGTCCCAATTGAAAGCTTGGCTTGAAATCGAAACCCTGGCAATACACTGTCATAACAATTGATTTGCGTCACATGCCAGGTCGGAAGAAAGACAGGCGTTTTTGGGAAACCAAATTACAGCCCATTTTAAAACCGACCCAAATTTCTCAAAATAAAATGTAGAAAGAAAAGGAAGAAAGAAAACATGTTCTCAATAAAAAGGCCCAAAAGTTAAATGCACATAGGTACTCAATTCCGACTTTTAAACCTCCAAAACAATATTTCATTTAAAGAGACTCATTGCGAATCGTATTAAAAATTTAATGCCGTCTTTATAAAATAAGTCTCTTCCTAAACAGCGCTTCCGTAGGACCGGAATGTTAAAGAAAGCATAAATACAAAAAAACCTCTACTTTTTCTACAGATAGTAATTTTGAAGTCATAGCTTCGCTCACTACGTTCATCCAAATACTCACAAACGGAACACTGTAAGAGTTACCTATTCACACTTATTGGTGACAGAATGTAGAATGAAATACGCACGGCATACACTACAAACTGGTGACAGTTCGTGGGATCAATTACGCAATTTACACTCTAAAAATTGGTGACAGGGCGTGGGGATGCGTAATGCATGCGGTATCTGCATGCAATGCAACTGAAAAGCCATAACAATCTAAGATTCAAACATTGGAATCAAGAAAAACGAGTCTACAAAATAAAACATTAGAAATCATGTTTATTACCTCTAGAAATGGCATTATATGGCTATTTTGTAAGCTACTTGCTTTATTCTGTTTTTAAATAACAGGTTCAGTCGCGTAGAGAAACGCATTTAACGGAGGCTAGAAGCGAGAGGCTGCGATAAAAAATATGTGTATCGATTTTAGAGCCTGGAATTACAGATCACGCTCAAATCTCATTCGATCTTGGATGAATCGTATTGAACGGGCGTTGAAAGTTGTGTGGAGCATTACAGAAGTAAGTAGTGAGTTATTAAATCTGCAAAATCAGAAAAATGCGATTTACAACAAAAGAGCTGAACGGACTGCACTCTAGACCCTAGACCTTAGTAGACCTTAGAAGGGTATCCTACAAGTTTCATTCCAATCGACGTAACTATTTAGGAAACAGGTAGCAAAAAACAGTGTTAAAAGTTGATAAACTTATGAAAAGTTTACAAAAATGCGAACCTTAAGAAAAATATTTTACATTATGCACTCAAAAAGGTGGCAGGTGTAATTTAAGAGATTTTAAAGGTTTCGTGAAAGTTAAATCAAAACAGGGTAGTCGTTGGGCCTGTAGGACACAAACACAGCAAGCTCTTTTCTTCGGGTAGTAAAATTAAAGTCTTTGGTCGCTTCGCACCCTGCGCTCATCCAGTTAATTACGCTGCATATTAACAATGGCGTAAATCATAATTGCTTGGATCGTTTGAATACAGCCTTGCTGTTGGGCACATTTAGAACTATGGTTAAACTATGGCCTTCGTTTCGCCTCCAGCTCTCGGGCGGTAGCAGCTTTACCTATGATACACTATTGGATATTGTAGTCTGCAGTATATCCGTTATATTAATGTCTTAAAGATTTGGAAACACTGAGCTGGCTCGGGAACGGCTCGGATCCGGGGTACGGGACGAAATAAGGTACCAGGTATTGCCGCACTCTGTGTTTCTGCGCGAGTGAGTCTCTGATGAGAGGATTGCCTGGGGCTAGGGTGGCAAGCAGGCACGGATCACCGGCTAATGAACAAGCACTGAACGGCTCTGACTGCTTGCTAATTAACCTGATAAATATCCACACTTAACAGATGCTCGAATGATTCGCCACTTGATAGTTGCGGAGGCGTTCGTATCGCTCGGTGCCGCCGCCTGGCGTTAGGATAAGGTTTCAGGCGGTTTCTTTGGCGAAATTAATGACAGGGAGGGATGATACTGAGCATACGTACAAACAAATTAAACCTCGTGAAAACATTCTTGATTGAATAACATCCGTCGGAGGGAATAGGAAAAACAAGTTGTAATTAGAGCTGGCTGTTTTTCTATGGCATTTAAATTGTATATGATTGAGTCGAAAACACGAAACGCTATACGCTCGCTGAAGAAGTTGAGGGATTTCGTCGGTTACAACCCTTGCCACTCTGATTGCTTTCAGCTATTCCTCTGGAAATAAATTTGGTTTATAAGAATACGTGTCAGCCGAGTGTTGTTTTTTACTATCGTTTTGTGCGCATGTGTTTTCGTGTTGTTCTCGCAAACCGAACCCAACCATGTGTGAAACCCGGCGCCTCCACCATCTCCAGATCGTCACCTCTGACCGTTCTAGCGAAACGATCCTATTAGTGTCGTATCTCATCATCAAGGTTTTCTGATCATAACTTCTTCCCACTTACTTTGTTCCGAAATTGGATACAATTAATGACGAGTTCCCGCTGCAATATAAATGGCGACATTGAGTGGGAGTTTCATAGGAAGCATCACCCCCTCGGCCGCGACAAAATGATATCGACGTTGTTGGTATCTCGCAACAAAGCTGTGTAAACGCGTGGGAGGATTGAGAGTATATCGGTTTGTCACTTTCACCGAGAACCCCGAAATAAACATCGTGCCGTTCGTGTCATCGCCAACCTGCACGGGCCTAACTCGCCCATTCTTGTTGTGTGCTTAGCAAACTCGGCAAACGGCTCTTCGGTTAATTTACCCTGCTGTGCTGGCGAAATTTTAAATGCTTCCAAACGCGAACACAGAAACTAATAATATTGAGACACGCTGTCTCTTTTTACGTTTTGAGCGACTAATATTAAAAAACGCCACATAATATACTGCTATATGCGCGAACACGCAACGAAATAATTATAATTTGCTTGTTACTGAGCACAGCGGTCGCTTGTACCGTCTGCAACCTTCCATTTGCGTCGCTCTGCTTTGTGTGTCAGGTGGATGGAAAGAGAGAACGCATCTAGTGTCTGCTCTCCGTGAGGTATGGACTATGGAATCCACATCGCTTTGTCCGCCGCGATGCGCGGCTGTCATCTGCCACTGGCTTGTAGGTAATCACGACCACAGCACGGGCGTCGTCGCGATTTCTGCCTGATTCGAAACCAGTCATTCGCTCCACGCTCCACCACACGGAAATCAGTTATCAGTCAGGACAAATATCAATTGAACGGTTGTAAGCTTCATTGGTCTGCCATGTTGCTACATTTACACGGAAAACGTATATCGCAACAATTATTAAACCACAGATAAAAAAACGATAAAAAATCGACATTATACTTATTTTAATACATGCAACTACACAGATGCATTTAACGAAAGCGCGCAGAAACTACAGTCAATAAAACAATCGCATGCACAACTTTAAAGACCGCCATCAATACAGTCTATTTCGATGTGCCCTTTTTCTCATATATCCCCTATTCGAGGTGAAATGTTGTGAAGTGGTTAGTATTATTTAGTTTTTTCCTAGGCAACAGCTTTTCCTAACATTCGTTTTCATTAGCAGTTGATTAGAGTTAACGTGCAATTGTCACTGAGCCCGAACCCCCGTGGCCAGGAACTGAACCCCCGTGGGTGGAAGGAGGAGGGCGACACGAGAGCAATACCGCCGGAGAACCAAGCAAATGAACAAATTTCCGCTGGGCTGTGTTCGCGTCCCTGTTTCTGTCTCGGGGCTTGTACAGCCTCCCTGATCGCCCTGCTAAACAAAAACCGTCCCGATGGATTAATTGTTGTCTTTGTTTCAATGTTATTCAGTTGCGCTGTTGCGCTGCCTAGAGTCGTTCCATCTCCTTCACACTTTGCATTCCGTCTTGTTTTACAACTTCTTTATTTCCGCGACTTACAGCTTTCAATAAACAGAGTCCGGTGTCTGCAAGCGCGTTGAAAGAAAATTCCTGTGTAGTTTGTATTTTTTGATATACCCTACATTGGAATTGGTTTGGCTTATGCGTTTTACTTTAATGAACATTAAATGCATGTCGAAAGACATGGTAGAAAAGGAGCCATATTTCACAGATCGTGTATTTCGTTGGTTATCACCATGTTTTTCTTACTCGCGTTCTTATGTTATTTCCTTTGAAAGCGCCGGGGCGTTGAAGCGACGGCGTCGTCAGCGTCGTTCTCGCGCGGTGCGATGCGGGGCCGGGGGAGCAGATTGAGCTTCTCGGGTGGCATCGTCGACGCCGCTTCGCACAAGTCTCAATTCGAACATTTTAATTGGATCCATCTGACACTGCACCCAGACCCGGATCTCCTTTCTGCACACAGCCACCGTGGCTGCGGAAAACATTCTTACCTCCTAGTTGGTGCAGGGACCGCAAAAAGTCCCACCTGGCCTTTTTCGTAGCTGCGTATAGGTGCCTGGCATCTACATCCATTTCTCGCCGCATCACGCTGACTTGTAATCAGGACTTTCAAAGGATTCTTCGAATTCCAAAAGATCTTAGACAAAAATTCTTGTACATACGAGCGTTATAATCGTTCAAGCGATCGCACGTTGGTACATGTCAAACTCTTCAGCAAACATGCTAGATAAAACGGCGCAGAAGACGAGACGAGGGAGAAACGAGCGCCGACGCCATCCATCGTTTGGTGCTTCTACTCAGCTAATTGGAAATGATTTTCGCGACATACTAATAAAAGAGTGAACTTCCATAAAGGTTCATTAGCGGGTCTGTTTATGCATGAGTCGCTTCGTAAGCAACAAAGATTGTTATCTCGTTAATAACTTTCAGCTTTCGACTTTTCCGCGGCGCCAGCTAGACGACGTGCGTCCTGACAAGATGGCGGCTGACAGCCACGAGATTGATGCCGTCGCTCCTGAGTCCTGGCAGCCTTAATTCTTGTCATGATGCGCATTAAAATGTTTGCGTTGTCGTGTACTAACAGAGCCGATAGTCGAGTACCAAAAACTGATTCCCAAACTGGGTAATGAATGCTCAGTAAAAACGCTAAAACTTTATTGACGTTTCGCAAACTATGCTGTCTAGTCTTCTTCTTCGGGAGTCTTCTTCTTCAGGGTTTACATCTTCAGTGGTCTGCTTCTTACCTCTAAAAAATTAGACAGAATAGTTTGCGAAACTCGGGAAATTGCATCTACTTAGCATTTATTACCCAGCTACTGAACCATTTTATTTGAAAACTTACTATTAGATATGAGCCTAAAGAAATGAAAGTCGAGTGCAAGCTTTATTCCCAACATAAGTATTTAATGATGCCAATTTCGTGTGCGATTTATCATCTGAGGAACAAATCAACGAAGAGTTTGGGAATATTTATCCACAACAAACAAAAATTGCGTTGTGTGCCTGTATAAGCATCGTTTCAATTATTGTTTGTCCATCGCTGTAAATCAGCAAAGATTCCCACGTAATTTCAAACAGTCGGACACACCTGAAGCTATGGGTTCATTTAATTAAATTCGTACATGTTACATTATAGAACAACGATAATTTGACCGAACAGTTTAGCTTGTCAGACACACCGATGCTCGTGAGATCACCGAAGCCAAGCCACATTGTGATAGACAAAAAGGTGGATGGGTGACCATGCATACCAAGGTCCATTTCTGTTCGGAAGAGAGGTTGGAGGGTTTTAAACTAGTGCAGCAGGTTCACTCCCCTTGTCATCAACCTCTCGACAGTACTGATTAGTGGAGGAAAACTAAGCTGTTCGAGTTTTACCGTCCTTCAGAAGGGACATTAAGTGGTGGTCCCCTTGGTGCTTGTCGACAGAAGTAGGCTACGTGCCGGCACCGGGTTTCCTCTCATCCCTGTTGGTTCACCGTGACCCTCATGATCACCCTATGATTCACCAACGCTAATAGACTAGTGCCACAGGGCCAGTTGTCAATGCAGTGCGTCGTTAAACACCACACAAATATAGATATGCGATTGAGCGAGTGCAGCGAGCGAAGCGTCTACACAAAACTCATATGGAACATTGTTATTTTTTTGTTGTGGACGCTCATAGGCTTATAGCCGAAACGGAAGATCTGATCGATTTGAAAATTTTACTATCGGTGAAAACTGTTCCAGACTTTAATTGTAGAGTTTTTTCAGACAACCGATCAAGTAGTTTAAAAAAATTAAAAAAATTAAAATTGACAAAAGTCCCATAAGATTAATATGGGGACTGATTGGCTTCAAAATGTTATAATTCCTGAAAACTATTCCAGAATATAACTATAGATTTTGAGAAAAATCGGTTCGGTCTTTTTTTTATAAAAAAAACGACAATTTGGAAATAGTTTCATAAGATTAACATGAGAAAGTTTTATAGGGAAAATTATTTCCATACGAAAACAGCTCATAGCTTTTTGTATTAATGCACGTCAGTGGTGTGAAGGCAATTATGAAGGAAGCTGACGTTTTTAAGTGTGGGAGCAGTTATTTGCAACCCCATTCAAATCTGTCACACAATAGACCAAATCAAAAATCCAACGAAGCTGAAGCTTGCTGAAGAATTTCGAACCACATTAGGATTTGGTTACAGCTGTCACTGTCAATCTTTGGCTTTCCTTATGTCTTGTAATCGGAACTCGAGGTGCTTCTGGCCCGTCATTGACCATAAGTCGACGATGAGGGAAAAAATTGGCGTTTTATCTGGCTTCGTTCTTGCTCCCGATTTGTTTAAGTGGAGGCCCAACATTTCAGAACGCAACGTAGGCTGCCATTTCCCATTCAAACTTCGTTTGTTTACCCTTATAATCTGGTCAAGTTTAACAGTTTCATATCTTCGAAAAGAATGAAAGGAAACTGTGACTTCTATGCACACTTGAATTGCTGCTACATCCCAAGAAACTCTTCACCTATTTCTTCTACTAATTCTTCAGAAATTTTCACCCAAGGCGGGTTTCCAATTTTTGTATCCATTTAAAAGGAACTGATTTCCGTGGAAGGTGAAGACAAGTGTATACCTTTAGCACAGACGAGGTAAGCTTTTGTTTTACTTCCGTGGAAAATATAAGCGAAAAAAGTTACTGAAAATGGCCTCAGGCACATAGCAAACTGTGCCACGTCCCATTTTGGCAGAATTTGACAACGATGGCCGTTGAAAGGTTGAACTGATAGACTTTTTACGACCTTCACGACCAAATTCAAATCAGCAGGAGGTGATTTAAACGATAACCAAGTTTGGTTACGCCTGCGCCGAGAATATTTGATATGGCTAATTCGAATAGAAAAAATGCAGAAGAGTAGGGAATAGTTCTTTTTAAAAAGTTAGATTAAAATTTAAGTTACACATCGTAAGTGGATTGCTTCAATTTTGAGAGTGGGAATGGGACAGTTACGAACTTTGGAAAAAGAATCGACATCTGCTACAAATAAAGCCGATACATAAGAATTAATGGGCATATGAAACCTTCTGTTAATCAGATGCGACATTATTGTGTCCAATGATCCATGCACGATGTCGGCGTCGTAGTCGCCTGTCTTCACCCTGTCCTGTAACCGCTTGCGTTGTGACACGGTGCGAGTTGGGGTTGGTTCGACGGTTGGGGGGTAAGGGGAAGGAGACGCGATACATTGTTTCATCGAGCACATACGCCGGGGTGTTCGCTACGAAACATTTAACTGGTTATGACACGTCATTTTCCATCTCACTCGGTACCTGATGAAGTACGCTGTCCGAAAAGTGCGCGTGAGCACGTGGACGCAGCAATGGCGTGCGCTTGTTTGCTGCACACGTACCTCGCTCAGGTGCGACGCGACGTTCATTTAACACATACACGTGCTTCGGAACGTTTTAGCAGAATTAGTAAACACGCCAATTGAAAGACAAAGAGCAGAAGTGGGCAGTGCTTCATTTCATGTCAATGCACGAACAAATGACATTGGAGTCTAAAAAACGAGTTTTTACAGCTTTCCCAATGTTTCGTATACTATTTTGTGAACTTCTTCATGGGAAACACGCTTTGTGCATTGAGTGGAGACGTTTTTGTGTATTTATTAGCATTCAAGCCCATTGTTTATGTCAGTTTATTTGAAATTGGTTAGAAGATTATTAAAAATATATAAGTCTAGAATTTTATGAGGTTAAGAAATATTTTTATCTTACCCCATGTCAACGATAACGAATTTTATCATTCAAAACGCGGTTGCAAGAAAAAAATAGTTTTTATTTCAGCAAAATTTGTAATGCATCGACATTCGGAGGACTCGGGTTCAAATCGCGGTCGAGGTCAACAACTTTACATTGCTCTAAAATGAGAAAATATAATAAAACATGTTACTGAAAATTATAATTGGCTCAACTAGCAAACGCTGTGAGGTACGCGTTGATGAGCGAATGCCTATGTAAACTCATATTATTTGAAACTTAAAAATGATTGCTTAAATATTTACTGCTCTTTCACATTTGTGCCATGGGAATTTCATGGCAGATTGAATTGAATTGGAAATAAGTGCTTCCACACTTGACGCTTCAGCTTCCGTAATCTTCTTCGCTCCAACTAAGAAAAAAATAAAAATACAGAAGGCTTTGAGCTGTTGTCGCAAGAAAATAATTCCCACTTTAAAAGTTCCCCATGTTCGTCTGATGGGAATTTCCCAAAATATCACAATTTTTTATTTAAAGAAAACTACGCGACAAAAACCATACAGTTCTATTCTGGAACAGTTTGCAGGGATGGTAAAATTTTCAAGTCCAACGGACTTTCCGTGTGGGTTGCAGAGCGCTGACAAACAAAGAAACAAAAAAACAGAGACAGTTACACATGAGTTGTGCGCATGGCTGCTTGGCTCGCTCGTTCAAATACACCCGCGCTGGGCTCATGAGTCATGTATAGATATGCCCATTCCTGAGTCTCTTCGGGGCCCAAGCTGCATAGGTTGATTGGAGAGTTTCATCAATAATATCTAAAGTGTACAGCTACGTTTCTATGCTAGAATAACTGTCCTAACGTACAAGTACGTACAAGTTTCAAGCAAGCCAGCTAGGGGATGATTTTCTCAACTCGCTAAGCCGGAAAGCCGGAAGAGTGCAGCGCAAAGTTACAGCCCTGAAGCTGCTGGCTTTGAAATCTGTCGCCGGTGATCGAAAAGTAATTTCAAGTTGTCACAATTAAAAATCAAGAACCAAGACATGAAAGATTCTTGAATTAAAAGGCATCCCTCATCCCGACAGGAGAGTTTTCCATGGCTTGTCTCTGAATTGCATCATTTTACTGAATCGAAATGTGTTCCGGTATGTATCTAAAGCAAATTGGCTTCATAAAAAATAGAAATCTGGGAAAAAGATAAGAAATTAGAGCTTAATTTTCCGTGCTATGTGTCTCTCTTCCACACTGTGTGGCTCGCTTCAGAAACAAGCTGCTTTTCCCCGTTCCAACCCACCCCACCCCACCCCGTCCCGTCCCATCCCACTCCACCTCACCCCTTCGCTTTACGATTCTTAACATTTCATGACATGAAAGAGAAAAGGGATAATCTACAGCTACATTAAACGAACTTTTGCTTTTTTAACACACTATCAAAAGAATGGCCTTCAGGACTCGGAAGGAAAGAAGAATTAAAATGTGAAACATTTATTTTTTACTTAAAAGGCACTTTGTGTTTCTTTGAAATAATAAAGACGTGTTTTCTTTTTTACTTTTCCAACATTATCAGCGCTTGGAGTCACAGTGTACAGTTATACTCATGCATAAAGCAGAGAAATTACATCTTACGTACGTATATACCTTCAATATTGGCATAACGAAGCTCTCTTTTATGGACTATTATAAAATTAAAATCAAATTATAGCAGCTAGCCTGAATATACGGTACCTTATCGTAACAACGTAACAGAATTGATATATGCGCACAACAGTTCCACGAAAGAAGGGTGGTTGTGGAGGCGTCGAAGGAAAAGCAGTGCGTTGGGTCCCTTTTGACACGCTATCCAACAGCATCCCATACATCCTGAACACAAAAAAACACTTTGGCCGCAGTGCAATCAGGCTAGCAACCTCGTGCAACTGCAAGTGCATTAGTGTTCATAGTCCATATCGACTCTACATCTCTCAGGTGAACTGGGTCGGCGGGAATGTAATTAAGCGAGCACTACACTCAATCACATTTTGCTCTATGCATGGCGAGCGAGCGGTATGTACTACATCAATGGAATTGCTTACTGATTACTAATTAGCCATGTTAATTAAATTTACTTAAAATTACCAAAAACACGGTTATATTCAAACTTGCTTAAAAAAAAATCGACGCTTCATAACGATGCTTTAAGATGATGGTGTAGTAGATGGGCTTCTGCCATCTTACTAATTAGGCCAGCATTAGTCCTGAAAAGTCGGTCTTACTCGCGTATAATTCTAGGAAATGAAAATGACAAATGAAAGCTGAATATAAGTATAGGCTCGACTAGGCTCGACAGGTTGGCTTAGGAGTTGTTAGCTCTATTTAATAAAAAGGAAAAGGAGGGAAATGTAAAGAAGGTGAGATGATAAAAAATGGGGTTGAGTGGAGGGACATTGAGGATAAAAAGAGAATGTTTCGTAATTTAGTTAGCCTGTTTGAGTTCGTGCGGTCCTCGAAGGTCTCTAGCTGGTGAAGAAGAATTGAATTTCAAGAGCTCTTTATTCGCCGGGCCTCATCATGTATGGAATGCCAATGAGGTGTGTTGCAGCCCCATACCGGGGCCTGGCCGGGGTGGTAGTGGGTGGCTGGAGGAGTGGGGGAGGGGGGGGGCACGGCCCATGTGAAACACCAGCGAGCTTGCTCCCCTGTCTTTGATAAGTTTATATTAGCCCTCATTATATACTGCGGTCCAAATGTATTTTTCCCGTGCTTTTTTTTGGGTCTAGCAAAATATTGGCGTCGCAGGGTTGAATTCGGGGCGTAACAGCCCGGTGAATCATTTAAAATTAGGTATTATTACAACTTACGAAATATGCCATTCCAGTGGCAAAATACAGCGGGTACGAAGCACAGCTATTTTTGACAAAATTTAGTTTATTATTCATTTGGAGACAAGGAAATAATGTTAAGAAATATTTCCCGGAAAATTGGTGCAAAACTTGTCAAATTAGTAAAAATTTGTCAAATGAGTCAAACCGGTGGAAAGATTGTAATTATGATATTACTCCTGATTTTTTTTTAATGTGGTATGGTTGTTTCTTTCCAATATTAACTTTGTGTGTTTACAACTTCTATACTTTTTCTGAAAACAATTTTAGAAAATTGAATTTTGTTTAGATTGTTGAAGTTCTTTTTTTTTTAGAAAAAAAGCGAAATAATTCTTGAAAATCTAAAAAATCGGAAAGTAAAGTACTTACAAAAGTTTTTACACAAAAAAAAATTTACGCCAGAAGGAAACAAAAATCCCACGTCTTAATTAAAAATCACAAACTTTCGACTACTCATGATGATTATAGGTACTAGTTTTCCAAGTTTTCTGCCAAATTTCCGAGATTTTTTTTTCCTCATCCCCTAACCAAAATAAACACATACCTATTATATCAAAAAAAGCTGTGAAGCTGCACATTCTTAGACTCACGATTTTTTCATTGCGCGATTTCGCACAACTTGGCTTAACCAATCACAGTCGAGGATTCCATCGAAGTATCGCAATGTATCGCGCGGCATCACGCGATTAACGCAGCTCCATTAAACGATTGAAACTAATCCCGCGACATCACGCAATGAAGAAAACGTGAGTCGGAACCAGCCTGAAGAGTCACAATATGCCGGGGTCTCCAAACTTGATTCGTAACTTTTCTGCCTCGGTGACTGAGTAACGTCACTTACCTCTGAGAACGATACAGGAAGGCGAACGATGATCTATTTTAAAGCGTACGTAGCGCATGCCTATGTGTGTGTATGAGTGTGTGTATGTGTGAGTGTAGTAGCCTGGGTAGGTGGAGAGATTTATTTCCGGCTCCGTGTATCACATTTCCGGTGGCAAGTAAAAGCTCCCCTGCGACTCAATTAAAGCTTCTAATTAGCGCTGGAGCGTATTTAAGTTAACCCGAGAAGTTGAGCCGTGCCGGTGCCTCCACTCCTGCAACTTACCTACAACGAATCCGAGACTACAGCCCGCCTAGAGCCAATAACAAGGAGCTTGATAGGTAATGGTAAGTGTACTCAAATTTACCGACTACTTACGCTCCGGATGGAAACTGTGAAATCAGGGATGGACTTGACTGAGAGCAATTGGCTGCACATACGGACATTATACTTTCTCCCTTCGTACGGTGACACATGAACGACTGCTGTACTTTCGGTATTCATGATTCTTTGTTTTATTGTTTTGGGACTAGTACGGTGGTAGAAAGCTGTATCTGAAGCAGCGCTTTTGCGAAAAAATCTCTTCGATTTTTGCACAGATATTTCCGCCATAGTGGATGTCCACCCAATCAGGGATGTAGAATAACAAAAGAGTAAATAATACTCGTGCTCGATTAGTTCAAGTCAAATGTGGTGGAAGAGCACCTTCATTGGAAAAAGTAAAAAAATGCGTTTTTCTCGTGGAAACGCAGCTTTAGTACCAAAATATCTTCAAGTCTGTTTGAGAACCGGTCCAGATCGGAGTGTGTTTCTCGCGAGAAAACGAAATGCCTGCTGACTCGTGACGCCGACCTCGATGCGCTCGGGGGAAAGCGTGATCCGCACTTTTCTAATTATTCTCAACACTTATTAGCCACGTCCGTGCCCCCCCCCCCTGCCACCCCTCCCCGC
>QKMV01001943.1:0-14441 GCA_003287335.1 Lednia tumana
TTTAACCCAGTTATTAACAGTTTTTTTTAAACTAGTGCTGAAATTAGTCAGAAGACATGAGTCTTAAAAAATTAATGTATGGTGTTTATGATCCTTAGCAAGCGGTTTCTTTATACCAGCATTCAGCAATCGCTTTCAACATTAAATATATCGGTGGCGGTTTTATTACTTTTTTTGGGAAAGTTAACAGAATGTGAAAATCGCGAGTGCGATTGAAACAGCACACAATATTTGTGCCAAATATGACCACAACTATTAATTTTCAAAACACCATAGCATCCATGACCAAAGCTTTTCCAGCCATACTGGCAGAATATCTAATCGTAGCATGAAATCAGAACTAGAAGTACCAATCTTCCAATCAATATCGCAGCATCCTGCGAGGAAGTAACCGAAAGGTGCACGTCTCTGTATTGATAACGATCACTAAAAATAAGTATCATTATAAATAAGGATTTCTCGGATAGACATCTTCAAGATATATCCGAAGACGCGCAAACAACTAATCAAATCACATCAATTGAATGTTCAACCCACGGGATTTCTCCACAACAAATGGTTTGACGTGCCATCCTTTGGTCAGATAACGGTCAACAAACAATCACAACTCTGCAGGCTGCTTGTCATTCCAACGCCATCATTCGAAGCAGCGCATCAATTGGTAACCACTATACTTCGGCCCTCCTATCCTATCGACTTTTCGCAGTAATAGCACGCCAAAAGTACTCTTGGAAAAGTGGTGCGTCGACAATGAGACGGGCCACGAGCAAATTACACTAAGTCGTGAAATCTTGGCGTAGCTGCTCATCGTCGCTCGGATTCAACCAATTGTGGTTTTTGTTCGGCAAACTGCGTTGTTTGGTTTCCATTGCTGGGAGATTTCGGACATAAAATCCAGTCACGACCGAATTTTCGTAGATAACGGCTCGCGTTTTAGCTCTAATAACTGGAATTTGAAACCTGCCGTATAAATTTTAACCGAAGACGTGTCTTGAACACTAGAGGTGCAAGCACGGGAAATGTTATGGAAATAATTGTAATAGCAAAAAATTTCAAGTGCACGTATTTGACCATATTTCGTACCAAATTGTTTACCATGTGGTTACAAAGTTATTTAATGGATAATAACATGTAGATAATATTTAAAGAAAAATGTATTCTCTGAGCTAAGTGAACAACCTTTTTTTATTGTTATTATACCTTATAGTGTAAAATATTAGATGCAAGTTTAATCTTGATGTGAAAATGCATAATCAAATGCTATAATGGACTTATGCCGGAAACACACTTGAATTATGAACGCATTACAAATACCGAATAAGTATTACCTACTTAGTCAATCTGCAGAAGAGTCAAGCCCTAATTATGAATCATTAAAAAACCACACGAGTGGCGATGAATCTCGGTGTGATCAAATTTCAAAAAGGCGACGACCAAATTTACCAAAATCCAGGACAAAATTTCTAAACAGAGCACTCTTCAGTCTTTTCTGTGCTATTGATAAAGGGGCTTGGGTTCGATAATCTCACTGCATACTATTAAAATCCACGGCTAAGTGGCAAAGAATAAAACAAGCTCACTGTCAACATTGTACCATTCTGTAAATATATCTTGTAAAAGTGGATGTGTGTGCTTAAGCCTAATAGGTAGCACACACTATAACTCCCATATATTTGTGTTTTCAATTAATTAAGAAGCCTCTCGTTGTGTGGAAGAACTTTCCTACAGAAGTGGTGCACTATTTGCTGACGAGTGCTTTCCAATGTACGCGGCGGCTATTGTTATTTTGCTTCAGTATTGTTAGGCTGATTATGAAAGTTCGGTCGCGTGAGAGATGGACACAATTCATGTGTGTGCTCGGTTTTCTTGATTGCACGTAAAACCTGAAAACTGTGCGATTGTGAAAAGCTGATAGATATCGTGAGGCGTAACAATATGAACCAGCGAACGTTTGGGTTTCAACTTTAAAGTTTATCAAGTCTATCAAGTCACCTGCTGGATACTTCAGCTTATTTCTATTATCTCTTATCATTCAATTGTGCTGACGTGATTTAATTCAAACGGATTTTTGGTTTACCTGACAGAATACGATGACCCTTCACGATTACCTCCCACATGCCTCCTGAATGTTATCTTGTGGCTTGAGTATGTTTACATTTTAAGAATTATACATAAAAATACCGAAATAATGAGTAGGCAACTTACATATTTTCTTATCGAGGTTAATCAACAGCTAGAATCAATTTTTTGCGAGCAGTAAATTCCATGACACTTGGCGGCGTAATTATCCAACGCAACGTCCTGTGGATTTTTGTTCCAAAATATAACTAAACACTCGAAGCAAAAAACAATCAAACACTTTTCACAAACAAAAAGCGAATCGTCTAAAATTATTTCCGTTGAAAATCACACATAAAAAGCTGGTTCTGTTTGCGCGTAAACTATGTCACGCTGGCCGGCGCCGAACACGCGGTCTCCTAGCAACTGCGAGCAGGCAGACACGGCAGCTACGGCAGTCGAGAGTCGAAGCAAGCACCACCCCGTTCGCAACAAGACTGAACCCGCTTTCTCGGTGGCATTGCCATTGAACTGGCTCTCAATGGCAAGCCCGCAAACTGGGTCAAAAGCCCCCGAGCAAAAAGAACTGCTGCTGGTGCGGCTGGTGCAGTCGAGACGATCTCCCATCTGTCCAGCTCTCTTGCACTCATCACTATCACTGGCCTACTATCTCCGTTGCACTCGCTAATTCAAGATAACAATAGCATTTGCAGACATTTCAATGCACTCTAATGTAATTTATTCAGTTTAACTTATTTCGTGTTTCATATGATTTCAATTTCAGTTTATACCGACGTGTAAAATTTAGTTAATTTGTGTCGTATTAGCACGCAAAATTGTATTGGAATGCCTACCATGATACCATCAACAAATGTTACGGCGCAATTAGAAATAAAACGGAATATCGATTGCTGTCAATTCAAAATCAAATGAATACGACAAAGAGAATGAAAATCAGATCGATTCCAAAAACTTGACCCCGGAACGTATAGGTATTCTGACAAACTGCCAAAACTTTCACATATTTTTTCTTCGCATATCACCAAAAAAATAATCCTGTTCTGTAAGCTTGGCTTTTGCTTTTAGGTCCATCTCGAGATTGATGGATGCCTTTACCTGCACAAGATCGGCAGGCAGGTAGGTACTTAACCTCTATAATCACTACAATTACCATTCGCGTCCAATTAATTCTGTGGAGTGAGTTTATATACGAGCTAAGAGCGCGAATATGATCTGCATCCGGGGTCTACAAACGCAGCGTCGTGTTCAGAAAAACCTGAAATCGCAACGCGAGCGTGTTTTGGGAGCATTCTGCAATCTATTGACATTTCCTTTTCCCATCGGTTCTCTTTGTGACTGGCAAATGTTCGCCTTTTCAAATTACATAAAAAGTAAAAATCTGACGAAACAAACTCCTTGTGGACTTACTATAACGTGCGAAAGCAAGCTGAGATCACGTAAACGCCAGGACGCCTTGAATCCGCTTGCTTCTGTCACCTGCTCTTGCAAATCCCGCAATCAACTGACAGCAGGTGTAATCTGCGCTATCAGCAAGCCAGAAATATGCGCTGGCAATAGTGATTGCTAACCCTTATCACCTGGACGACTCACTGCGTCAATATTTGCAATGTTCTTGTGACATCACATTATCGAATCGAGTTATCAACTCAAGAACAAAGCATTTCAACCCATCAAAAAACAACCGAAGAGATTAAAAAACCACAGAACATATAGAACGAATTATAATAACAAAACGAAAGTTTTTTTTTGTTACATATCGAAGAAAGTGCACAATTGCGATATCATATATACGATCTTGTAAGTGCAGTTTCATTTTCTCTGATTTCAATTATTTGTTTACTAATTCCAGTCAAACGCAATGGCGTATCAAGTTTTGATTTGATCATTTGTGCTGACGTTCCATCTATTTTGTTTAGTAAATAAACCGCACGTTTTGATTTAATAAGCTCATATCTACTTGAATTACCTACGAGAATGGCAGCTCTCTAACTGCGAAGGGTGACCAAAGGGATTGTTTGTACTGCATTCGATATAGGTACTAGTAGCTAGAAGCATTACGTTGCAGTTCATGTCCTGTTCATAACTATTTGGAATTAACTGATATTTTATTGGGTATATACGCAAGTAGGTAAATGGTATGGAGAGGTAGTTATGATTTCAAAAAACTGTTTACTAAACTGAGTAAAACTGCTAAAGTCAATCGATTTACAACCCATTTAGACATTCTCAATTTAGAATTTCTACCCAGACGTCTTTTAACTTTCAGGATTGATATTGAAAGATACCATCTTAAAAAATTTCACTGCATTCACTTAATTTTTAGAAACATCAACGGTCTTTTATGCTGATTAATATGTGGTAGTGATAGAAATGCATTACCGTAGAGCTATCAAGCATGTAAACCCAGGTGTCTTACATACCCTAATTCCCAAATCTAGACTTTTCGTTAATTGCACGTATTTAGTACCGCAGCGATGAGGAACTATTTAGGCACTCTCAATTATTAGAATCGGTCCAATTTCATTTCTCATGTGCCAACTGTGCCAGTGTGAGCTCAACGTTCATGTAGTTTACGGCCTGTTAACAGCGACGGCAATTATTCTAATTACCAAACGATTGGATGTTAGGATGCGCAGTGGCGTAACTTGACGCCCACCGCGCAACACCACACGTCCGGATCGAGGGCCCGATTTGAAAGTACAGCGCTTTATGAAAATCCAGCATCTCAAAAGAAACGCTCGCTACGTTTTCATGGTTCAGGCATCGATTGAGTTTTGAAGAGAATCCCCTAAAAATTACCACTTGCACTTTTTTCTTGAAAATATGTCTCAAGTAGCAGTCTTCGATGATGATCGCTCTGTACCTCATATGCCTGTGAGTGTTACGTGTACACCTCCATGAATTAAATGGACGACTAGTGATCAAGAAATTCCAGAGTCAATCAACGTTGGGGGAGAATGCTTTTCTTATGGGGTTAAAAATCCCCCAGTGTTGATCGCCTCTGGAACGCTAGTGGTCCATTGACATTTTTTATAGATAGCTTTGCAGTTTTTGGTTATGATTGAAGTCCCGATTCCGGCAAATTCCAGCTTAAGCCGTTGAAATGTGCTCAATAACTGACGAAACGAAACGGATAAAATAGAACGGGCCCATAAGGATCAACGGGTCCGTTCTCCAAAACGTTTCATGGGAACAATGGATGAACCATAACGATACTAGAATTTCCCAAATTAGTTCCCGATGGATACGGTGGCTGTGCTATTTGCCGTTTTTCGTGATTTCCCACTACGATTCCAAGCAAATCTGGAATGCCGTGTCGATACCCGCTCTCTGCCGCTACAAGCCGCAAGCCTTGGCTGCTTGTTTGTTCTTCCCTAAACCAGAAAAAAATACTACTTGAGAGTTCACAGCTTCCTGATATTTGCATTCCAACATGACTAAATCGGGCTTAAAATCGATCATAAGATTTGAAAAACCGACAGCAGGGTAAATAAAGGCGTGTAAAAACACCTTAATCCCGAACTTACATCAAAAGCATTGCTTCTGAAACGCTGACAAACAACTTTGGAACTGAAAAATGCAACTGCAACATGCTCACGCTGCTGTTTGTTATAAGGTTATCACAGAAATAAACGAGTTTCTTAAAAAGGAGTGTACAGTTTAATAAAAACGTTTCTGTTGGCCCCCCTTGTCAAAAACTTCTGTACAGGGCCAACATGATATCTGCGCCAATACTGCAGTTATTTAAGGCTTTACCGTACCCTGCAGTTGGAGAGTGCAAACGTGGATTCCAATATAAACTCTTAAAATATTTCGTGAAAACCGAGTATCTTTGAACTGGCGGGTGACCCATGGTCATGTGACTAGCAACCCAAAATGGCAACTTAAAGTGAACTTCTCATAGAAATGTTTGTTACGTTTTTTATGGTAAGAGGCGTAACGCAAACGAGTTAAGTAAAAATTACCGAATGGCCAATCAAATTCGTCCCTGTATCCCTAAGATTCAGCCCAGAGGGCAGTGTTGTGCGCCAGGGTACTGGTGTTTGTGGTGTGGTTTTTTCGGTGTCTTTTGTAACTTTAAGAATCCAAGAAATTAAACGTAACGTAACTTAACACGTTAAGTTAAGTTAACTGTTAAGTGATTGCTAATTTTGTTGCAGATGGGCCTTAACGTAAGTGTGGCAGTAGCATGCATGAAGTCCGTGAAGCCCCTTGAAGCCCCCTTGAAGCCCCCTTGAAGCCCGGGAAGCCCCTGAATTAGTACATGGTATAGTTCGCAAACAGTCGTGAAGATTTTAGGGGATTTCTTAGCATTTTTACCCAGTTTGTAAAACATTATTTTTGGAAACTGATGTTAAGATTAGGAAGTAGACGTGAGTCTAAAGAATTTTACATCAGTCCTTGACGACGTTTCAAGATAACCTGACGCGCCTCGTCAATTTTTAGGGGGGGGGGGCGCCCACTGTAAAATTCCTAGCCTTGTCACATGTAATGCGTGTGCTCGAGCAAGTGATACCAGCTCGGCGAAGGGAGATAATTACTAATTAGCGACGGGCTCTACTAACTCAGTAGGTACATGCGTGAACCTGCCAGTTAGCAGCTGGATGGTCTACTTTTTTCAGACAACAATATACGAAGAAGTCGGCGTGTGTGCTCTTGCATGTCGGTAAAGCAGCGTGCTGCAATTACCCCATGACGTTTACACATTTGCTCAACAATGGATCTAGTTTTTAATAGGTATGCATAGCAATACGGTAGCGATCTATTGATTGCTTGGCCAAAATTAACACTTTTATTGATGATGATCCTTTCTATTTTGTTTCGTTCTTGTAGAATTCTGGAAGGGATAGAATTGGCAGTCGGAACTTCGGGTTTGGTTTAGTGAGCTATTTCACGAGAGGTTCCTGTTGTCCGTTATAAAATTCTGTAGACTCATGTCGTTCTCATAATATTAGCAGCAAATTAAAAAAAACAAAATTTAAACTGGGGGTGAATGCTAATCCACTTTGTCCACTTAATCCACGTAATCCAGATTCATTTTACACCATTTCGCGTCTCTCTTTTACATATTTGTTTAAAAAAACTCGTAAAACCAAGGCAAATCAAGAAAATGCAAAGAAAATCCAGGAAATCTGACGAGACAAGCATCGAGAACAATACGAGAAGAGAGGAATTTTTACCCCTCAAGTAAGGAGTGTACTTTACGAAACGTTGGGAGTTTAAGTGGATTTATTAGCATTCAACCCAGTATGTAAATCTTTTTTTTAGGTTCTTCGTTTTTCCAGGGGTTTGAGTTCCATCTCACATCGAAGCCCATTGAAGCCATGGAGCATAATTGTTGAAAATGTTCCTGTATAGAACGTTTTCGATATCACTCATTTTCTTTTCACTGCCCAATGAAATACAAAAACCAGTGATTAAGAAGCCGGGGGGATATCTAGTACGATAATATTTTACAAAATCCCACTCCTGATTTCGTTGATTTTCGGAAATTTCCGAACAGCTGCTTCATATGAGTCGAACCAAGTCGTAGAATTCGGAATTTGGTACAGGCTGGACTGCGTTTCACAAAACGGAATGTAATTTCGCTATTCTATTTCAATGCCGTTGACTTCTTTTGTTATGGTTAATGATAACACCGAGATGGGGTACTTGGAGCCTTCGTGCTACTACAACATTTACTTACGGGGTCCTGTCGGGCCAATTGCGTATCAATCAATTGCAATCAGATGTATTTCACGAATATTTAATACGAATCGATCAAATTGTACCAACGGCTGATAGCTGATGCCAATTACCTACGTTTTCTTATAGACTTTTCAAGCCCGGTTTAAATTCATTGTCAGTTTAAAGTATGGCGAATATAAAACGGAGACTGAAACTAATTTTGAATCCTTAATGAGATCGCATTGCTTTGTACATTTCTCCGGTTCAACAGCACCATAAAAGTTGTTTACTTGTTATACACTTCGTAATTAACGACTATCGTCAGATGTGGACCGGTTTGTAAAAGCTGCATATAATAATCCAAACTGAATCGATGCCAAGGAAGCGGATAAATATGACAGCAGACAAAGTACATTGAAAAAAGAAGACGTTCGTTCAAATAAACGTATAAATATGTCGCTGTTAATTAAGTTTACGCAACACTACAGTAATATAATTTACATAGCGTTCTTAGGCTAGTTATAATCCACAGCTTCCTAGACAAATGTTTGCTTGGACTCACTTCTCCAGCCTGTCCAATTTCAACAAAATATTGAGTTTGACAGAATTTGTTTTTGCCACTTACAGCGCCACGGTAGCACAACAGAAATGATAACATGATGACTGTGAGGTGAGGCTGTGAGGTTAAATATACTGCCCAATTATCATTTCAATTCTGCTAAAATGGCGGCAAAAGCAAAATATGGCAAACACTAAATTTTGTGCAAATCGAACAGGCTGGGGAAGTGGGCCCGAGCGAACTTTATCTAGGAAAAAAATTAATATATATATACCTATATTGGTCAAATTCCAGGCAAATACCATGTAACCTTGTAGCTTTGGTACAGGCAATTATAATGTATTGGTATACCAATTTTCAGCAGAGTCAATAACTCGAAGAACTAGTGGCGTTACGGCGCGACCACCACCGGATATTTTGTACCATCTATGTTGTAAGCCTGTTGCGTCTTTTGGGGTTAAAATTAAGCAACGACGAACAGGTAATTTTATTCTTCTCACTTCTCTAATTTTTTTTTTGTTCAGAAAGTTAGAAAATATCTGCTTTACAAACTGGGTTTGAATGCTATACGATCACCACGAAAACTTTCCAGCACTTCGTAAACTATGCTGTTTACTTCTTCAGGGGTTCTCAATTAGAAGAAGCGTTAGAATTAGAAGCGCTTCATCCCTTAATTAGTTATTGTAAATTAGTAGTTTTGAAAGCAAGTGCTACGATTAGGAGACAAACATGAGCGAAGAGAATTGAATAGTTTTGTTAGAATAACAATGGTGTGTACAAGCATTCTCTTAATTGCCTAATACCAACATTGACAGACTTGTGAAACCTAAAAGATTCGATTGCACCGTCTTATTCTTTCAACTAATGATTTGCGTCAGTTCGTCTGCTAACTTCTTCTCAAGATAAAGTGCATCTCGATCGCTCTGACTCAAATGATGCAACCATGTGCAATCAAAGAAGCCACGTCTGTGTGTGAGTGATGCAATGTGACACATTGACCGGACGTGCATCAATACACAATTTCCGGTTCAACTTCGCCTGCAGATCCTTGTCCGGTGCATCGATTAACTTTCTACGTCCGATAAGGAATCGATAACGAGATCGCTCGGTTGCATAAAATGATGTTGCAAATACGCTTTTCTAATATTTATGTCATTGCAGTTTAGCTAGAAAAATTGGAATGCAGTTTTGACTAGTAGGACATGCGCGCGTAATGCGTATGTGTGTCTAGCACACAGGGTTCTGCAGTGACCGTGCGACTTCCCACCTGCTGATTGCATCCCAGCATGGGGGGTTAGGTTGTTAGAAGATGAAACCGCACCGCGATCAAACCTTGTTGCATTGGTCAAATTTGCATGCGCAAGAACTCGTTCATAGAACACCAAGCCTGAATCTTGTGTCTCATATGACACCAGACTGCTTGCATTTATTAATGGTTCGAATTTTGTTCGTTCCTTCTTGATTTCTTTGACGTCATGAGAGAGTTAAAGAGGCTGTTACCCCCTAAGCTAAAACAAGTTCACGTCTAAAGGACGTTAGTTAGGAATTAAGAGACACAAAAAAATATATTTTCTCCTGTAAAAGTCGGAGGAAAAATGATCCATCATGTTATTTTTCAGCTGATGTGCTCGAGTCGAAATCTACCATAAGAAATAACACTGGACATGACAAGGATTACACATTTAAGCCATATGCACGGTTAGTATTAATTTGAAGAATATTAAAATCACTTCAAATTACCTGATTACTCGAGGACTTGAACCGCGGACCTTTTACTTACCGGGCAAATGCTCTAACCACTGAGATCAACCACTCATACAGATTATAATCTTCCGAAATATCAGTGGTTAGATCAGTGGTTAGAGCATTTTCCCGGTAAGCAAAAGGTCCGGAGTTCAAGTCCTAGAGTACGCAGGTATTTTTGAAGTGATTTTAATATTCTTCAAACACTGGACATTTTTCGATTCTGAGCACCAAGGAGTGAATTCTCCTAGAGTAAACATTTTCTTTGTGCTTCTTAATTCCTAACTCACAACCAGTTATAAGCGAAATGTTTTTAGTTTACGGCGTTTTAGTCACCTTTTAGGTGCAATATAATTAATACGTTCTGTGTTGTGATTTCAGTGCACGAACAGGTGCGGAAAAATAACAAGCGAGAGTTGCATGCGTTGGTTTTTACCAAAACGTTCTCATTTCATCGATTAGAAAAACACGAGGCTGAAGAACAACGAGTGAGCTCAATCTATCAACGCTCATTGTTAATCCTTGATCCTTCATCCTTGATCTTTAATACTGCCACTAAAAGAGTGGCATGCATGCAGATATGCAATGATCTGGAACTGCAATTGGATTTTTTCCAATGAATTTGCCTGAGGGGTTTGACTGAACTACACTAGAATTTTTTCTGATGAGGGTTGCAACAGAAAAGTTTGCAGCATGTAAATTGTGCTATACTGACAGGGACGACGCTATCATTGTTTTCGCAGCAGGGCCTGTGCCCCCAGTAAAAATCTCCGCCCCACCCTGGCCACCCCCAGCAAAAACAAATGATTGAGGCTCAACAATTGCAAAATGATGATTACAATTTGGGCTTGAAAACAAAGAAATCCACTTTACGAAACGCTGGGAGTTTCAGTGGATTTCTTAGCATTCAAGCCCAGTTTGTTATCAGTTTTTTTGAAAAACTAGTGCGAAGATTAGGAGATAAACATAAGGCGGAAGAAATTTAGAACACAACAATTTCCTCGTGTTGCGAATTCTTGCTAAACATAAGTAAAATAAATATTACTGTGGAAGAATCTACAGATATAAAGTTTTCAAGAACAGCTTCAGGGAAAAATCTGAACCCTGTGTGTGTACTTGACGCTCGTTTTGCCTCTCCTGCAGTAAATTCATAAATGTTTGTCCAAACTACACCATCGACTTATGTGACAGACTGTGTGGAAACGAGCAAAACGTCATAAAGGTGCTGTTAGCCGAAGACATTCAATCCTTTCCCCTCACCGCCACCCAACAGAAACAGTAAATCAGAAGTCTTGTCACCTTGGTAATGTGGTTATGATAATCAATTACTTTTATCTATGATCTACACTAAATTAATAAAAAAGACACACGCTATTTACTGGTAGAGCATACTTTTCCGCCGCGGGCGATGGATAGCAATTACCACAGGAAGGTATGGCAAGAGAGCTTATTTTGTGGATGTTACGCGGTCTGGTCTCTCACTGTATTGACTGTATCTTTGCCTGAAGTCAAAAGTATAAGGCATACACGTGATACTCGATACAACTCTTAAGAGAGCTGTGGACGGTCGGCTGTCCTTGAAACTGCCCTGTGCTCTAGCATGGAGAGTGGCTTCGTTTTATCGGTGTAGTGGTTCCGTAACTGACACTTTTTGTGCCCCAAAAATGCTCAAAAGGTTCTGAAGATAGATCTGTGTATTGGGAAAGGATAAATACAGGTACGTGACTAACTACAACCCAAATGTGTATAAACCCTAGCTTCAAATAATTCGTAAATATTACCGAAATGCGGTACTTTCAAAATTTCATAACTCTGCATAAATCCAAAGATTTGGACACCAAGTTATGTCAGGCACCTCTATTTACTCTCCCTCCATACACTACTATTTTCCTAGATTTTCGTTCCATTTTTAGTACAAAAAAGTGTCAGATACGATCAGAGCGCGCATGTCTTCGCAATCATACCTAGCCAGCCGTCCACAGCCCGCTTAAGTTATTAACGCGTCCAGACGATACCTCAACACTACGATTTCTCTTCGTGCACAAACCAAACGTTTGTGGTGAATGAATATTAAATGATTTCTCGTTGATCGTCGATGTCAATCGTCGAATGTCAATGGATGAGATACAGCTGTGTATCTTCGTCACGATGTGGTCAACCCAACCGATGTCCGAGCGACACATTCAGACCACGTGGTCTTCGCCGTGACGCGAAGATGATGGACCAACCACAACAATGACTGGAGGAAAGCTGTATTGGACGTGAGCATAGCTCGGACCACTTTCCTTAGTGTGGATACATGGGGGAATCACAAGTGAATATCTTACAGTCCCGTCACCATAAGGTTTCCATTGCCGAAACGGCAATATTTGAAGCTTGGTATATAGTACAAGTGCACTGCTGGCAACGTGCCAGAAATATTCGGTTCCCGTTACAACTTTACGTCAATATTTCGCATTTCCATATAGCCACTACTTAAGACGATTTAAATAAAAAATTCGTAAACACGTTTATATAATAGGGGAGGATGCATGTCAGTGTAAATATTCTTGAGCCCTCTAAATGAATCGATCATCCATCATGCATTGTCGTTATTGTTGTTGTAGTGATAAAGATCTTTGGTGGAGCATAAAAGTTTCAGAGCAGCCATATCGGTCGTCACAAAGCCCGTTTGTCAACTTTTCATAATATAATAAAATTCTATACCTAAGAGGGGCAGATGTACTCTGTGAATGCAAATGCATCGAGACTGGCTATCAAGCATGAGCGGATTGTGACCGGGTCAAAGATGCATCTTTGACCTGGAAGAAAAGAAACTGCTCGCCCGGCAAGCAAAAGGGGCAGTCATCGAAGTCCTTGGCAAGGTCTGGTGGCTAATTGCCCCAAAAAGATGGATTCTAACTCTGAATGGGACTGAGATCCCAGCCGATTGTTCCCTTGAAAGGACAGCGTTGATACGTTGCGTCGTTAAACTCCAATAATCAACCAATCCTATCAATCGGTTGGAAACTAAATATCAGGAAATATTTTTAATTCAGATGATATTTTAGTATGAATGGTTTCCAAGAATATTTTGCGTAATTATCTCTACCATATCATTTTTTTAGCTCGACAAGTTGCTTTTTTATAGACGCAAAATGTGGCTTTAGTATGAGCAAGAGAACGTAGCATGTCCTCTTCATTATCTTCCCTTACATCACCTTAAATCAGTAAAAACAATTTAGTCTTTAAAATTCCCAGAAAGTATAAATACGTAAGGCAAAAAGACCTCAGTATATTTTTTTTAATTCTATCTGCTTACTAGCTTTTTGGACCTAGAAATAATTCCACGGGCTGTTCGCCATATTAATAATAAATTAGTGATATGAACTTATCAAGACAATGTGGATCAAGCCCCCTCCCTCCCTCAGTCCTTTACATTGTATCGTTTAGGAATGGAATTACGATTATGTTTGCTCATTTCTGCTGCCATTCAAAAATTTCACAATAATCTCATCTCGGCAGGTGTTCGTATTCTTCAATTGTTCGTTCATTTAGTGAAAATTTGAAAAGCATTTTGTTTGTTTCGGTACACTGCAGTTCATTTCATCGACAAAATCACAATATCGTAATTCGTACTCGAACTTTCTCGCAGTGGCTTACTTAGTTGTATTGACAGGCTATATTTTAAGTTATACGCGCGTTAAGGATTACTTGCACTTCGATTTCAACAAAACCCATGGATAATCTGCTGTGCTATAAACACACTTGTGACCACTTTACGCAACAATAGATTTGTGGGCGCACACTTGGCACTCGGCATGTTCACATAGAGTTCATAAAGCAGTGAACTGATGACGCTTGAGAACTAAGAACCTTCCTTTCATTAGAGACCATTTGGGGTGGTAGACATAATATGTCGCGTCTTAAACTTGGACCTACCGATACGGTTTGGCATGGTGTTGGATACACCAGTTCTCCCTCGTGAGATCACCGAAGTTAAGCAGCAATGCACTGAACCATGGGTAACCGAACGATTTGACATGCTGGATACGCCGGTTCTCGTGAGATCAACGAAGTTAAGCAGCATTGCACTGGGTCATGGGTTACCGAATGGTTTGGCATGTTGGATAGGCCAGTTCTCGTGAGATCAACGAAGTTAAACAAAATTGCGCTGGGTCCGACCATGAATAGGTGACCATTCATTCAAAGACGTAGGAATCTCTCGACAGCACGGATTTGTGGAGGAATCCCATGCTGTTCGAGTTGTACCGTCCTTCGGACGGAACGTTAAGCGATGGTCCCCTTGGTGCTTTTCGACAGGCAGACACTGTTGAAGTAATAGTCACGAAACGTTGGGAATTTATTAGAGGACTTCTTGGCAGTTTTTTTTTTGTGGTGTTTAATTTTGACG
>QKMV01001944.1:0-14439 GCA_003287335.1 Lednia tumana
GGGGGACAATGCTTTTCTTATGGCGTTAAAAATCCCCCAATGTTGATCGCCTCTGGAACGCTAGTCGTCCATTAGGAGGTATGAGATTATTATCGTGAAATCAAATTTGGTTGCAAATAAACACTACGGGAGAAGAGATATTAATCTATTAAAAACTGTCATCCGAGGTAATATAATGGTTGTCACTTCTTGGACAAAGTAAAAAAAAAACATTCTTACGGTGGTGGGAGCGCTTTATGTATTCCGATGAAATATTTTAGCAAAATATTGAGCATTTCGCAGCACGTTAGGAATTTCTCAAAATATCAGCCAAAACACAATATGCTGTGCTCTAAATAGTTTATTATTAATCATTTAAAAAAACTGCTGAATGGACTATTTCTATAGTCGCACTGGCGCCCAATTAATTGGTATTCACCAACTATCGACTCAAAATATTCTATTCCATTTTTTTTAAATTATCGTCTTAAAGTTTTCCATTCTGTTTTTGGCTGACACTTTGTGGAAATCCTAGTGTGAACCAAAAACCTTTATAAAATATTTTCGGTAAAACATTTTACTGGAATGTACCGGGCGTTCTCTGACCCTTCATACGTTTTATTTAAATTAATAAGCACAGCTCTAATCACTCATCAGCAATCTAGTAGTTCACGTCTAATAATAACGAATGTAAAATGTGAAACTCGTGTTACTTAAATTTGTTTTGGGACATGTTTGACAGGCAAGATATTATTGCCTTTGACAGGGCTACTCTCAACATACACTGACTCATTGTACAACTTGCATTTATCAGTAATTAGTATTATTATCAAGTCCTATTTACCTAAAGAAAAGAAGCCTCGTTTGGCAAAAGCAATCACGGTGATTTCAAATAAATCGATTCGTCCGAAACCAGAGAGTGTTCGTGTGCGGACGTACGGATGCCTTATCATCGTAGGAATTGATGTGGAATCCCAAGGCAGGCAAGTTGGCCGCGCATTTTATTATGTTTCTTTCGGCCGATCAGGGCGTCTTTTTGCTGACAGTCCAGGGCGGTATGCGCCCAGCGCATAAATTAATACCAAGCAGGTACATCTTATACCCGCTTATCCGAATCTGTGAATTAAATTTAGAATGGAATGTTAAACTGCTTGCCAATTTGACAAAATCGACCACGATTGGTTTTTAATTGAAAGCGCGTTTGGTTAAATATGGATGTTGCGTTCTAATGGGCTTGGGAATAGTCTATCTAGACTCCAGCTAGATCTAATACCAAAATGTTACCGGTGACTGGAACCCGACCAAGCAAATGGTCAAGAGGTTTTCCGTGATCACCACGATCCTATTCCAGTCAAATCTTAGGATAGTTCCACTACCACGGAGTACGACCTTCTCATTATTTCCCATACACGTTTCTTGCCGCAAGCCATAATTTCGAACAACCTAACGACGTAAGCAGACGATAAACCGCATGCTACCAGCGCGTCGAAGATGTCTCCACGATTGCTAATTCGGTAAACGCTACCTTTTCTTAAACGACAAGGAAACGGTGTTTATGCATATCAGGGCGCCAAATAAAAAGCATGGCAACAGCGCCCGCTTATACGTATTGAAGGAAAATCCCTCGAGAAAGTGACAGAAGACAAGTTACTTGGCTGAAAACTGACCACCAACCTTGTTTAGGAAAATCATGTTACTTCATTATCCCCAAAATGGCATCGGCGTGGTATTTATCAGACGACTCATTGCTATTACAAATCTTAACATGGTGAAGTAGGTGTCCTCTGACACATTCAATATGGCGTTCCACTTTGGGAACATTCCTCGCGGGCGAAAAATATATTTAAGCTTCAAAAAAGGCGATTTGCATTATGCCGAGGGCAGGCCACAACCCCTGCAGTAATTTTTTTTTAAACGATTCCTGTCGTCCTCTATTGAAAAAGTACGACACCATGCCATTAGATTATGCTTATATTTGTGTGTTTATTTGCACATATGACATGGTGACCCCAGTGAATACGAATCAACCCTGCCCAAGGAATCGGGACAAACTAGCGCTATCCAAGCACCAATTGACTCTTCTATCTAAAGGATCAAAATACGCAGGCTGCAATTTTTGTACGCACTGCCAAACCAGTTCAAAGCTGGTAGCGAGTAAGTTTAAAAAAATCAAAGTATAAAAGACTTTTTTTATAAAAGTGTGTGTTACCGACGAGCTTTGTTTGAGAACTAAAGAAATGAATAATAAAAGCCCGTGATTTGTTGCTGTTTTTCAGCTGACTGTCTTTATTTAAATTTATTTTGATCACCTAGACAATAAACTGAAAATTTTTACTATAATTACAATTATTATCACGGGTATCTCTCCCCCATTCTTACCCCAATTCTAGACAAACTTGTGTAACGCCAAACGTGTGAAACGTGTGGGACTTTTGGAGTTTGTGGGATCGCCCACCGGGTGTTGTAAAGTACCTACGCCAGAAACAAACCTTTAGTCAGTACTCAGTTTTCACTTTTCCGAGATTAACTGACCTCTTTTCCGAGCGCTGAACATATCAAATACAGCACGCAAGAAACATTTCAGCTCAACGTGGAAAATAATCTGCTCATAAGCAATTCTATAAGTTGATGCGCTTTATGAGAGATTCCATAAAACGATCAGATCGTTTAGGAGCGTTGACAATTTCAGTCACGTCGTGGGTTAGTTTCTTTTCTTTTCTCCGATTTCTTTCAGATGCGCTGCTGAGTGCTGCTTGGCGGGATGCATAATGCCTGATGAAATCGATACATTCTGTAGGGAATAAAACCCAAGGAGAGGAATTTTATTTTTACTATTTCATTGGCGCTTTTGACTGAGCACTGAACAGTGTATTGTAAATCAGACAAATTGAATAAAATTTGACACATACAAAGAGGCACGTAGTATCGAAATCAATATTCGTATACGCTTCAATTCGTGCTAGCATCGAATACCTTTTGAAATGAAAAAAGAGAAACATGATTTAAAGCTTATTTTCGCGATTCCTTTCTAGTATATGAATATTACGCAGAGGGTGCGACAGTTTGCTCGACGCTAGTTCAGAAAACAGGGCACGACTTATTATTTCGCTGTGTGTTCACATTTCGCCTTATGACACGCGGGATGTTATGACCATCGGGCACCCACGACGCATTGCAGCGCTGACGGTCGCACAAAATTGGCGCCAAACGTCATCGTCGTGGCGCCGTGTTTCGACAGCGGCGGCGGCTGCGGCGGGCAGGGTAGTGTGGAATATTTGCCGAGATCGCTATACACTTGTTTCTGACGCTGGGAATAAATTCTCTGCTGCTGTCCATTCTTCTGCCGAATGTTTTTTTAAAGAAGACCTCCCAAAAGGCAAAGCCATGCCACCTAACAGTCAATGAATCGGGTTTTTGTGATCGTGTACAGTCTATTAATTCAAACATCATCTGATAGACAAGTATGACATCTCTAGAGTATTGTTTGGTGTTTAGATAGAGATATATATATAATTTTTACTCAGTGGTAGCCCGTGCCTGGATTGGCCTTAGTATCAAAAAATTGATTTGCACTGTCAGTTAATCGTAAATGAAATTTTGCGATGAGGAGATTATAGCTGTTTTAAGTCATTTGCATAAGCTTGCTGTTAACACGTTTTATGAAGGATCTGATTGAAGTAATCACTTAAATAACTCGGTGCGTCTGATTCAATGCTACACGTCTGAAGAAACCTTAATTAAATGCTTGAAACCAGATTGTGAGACATGATATTGAAAACGTTTGATGTAAAACGCGTACGGTGTACGAGTGGGCTTGAGACTTATCTGAATGGTGCAAGCTCACCTCGCCTCCGCATGCAGCGGCCAACTCGGGAGGTTATTTATTCAAATTCGTCTGAAGGTATGATCGTAGCTTTGGTGAAAGCTTTACACTTTGACCGCATTGACTCTCGTGGATTTGAATGGGTACTGCTGCGGCAGTTTCGACGCAAAATTGGTGACATAATGATATTTTCATATACAACTTGTGCATTATTTGGCTGTGTAGTGTATTTCTCCCTTTTCTTGTGCGGAAGCCAAACTTTTGCAGGCCCCTCCCAAGAGCTGCTTGATCGTGAAACCTAGCAAACTTTAGTAAACTTCTTTGTTAAAAAGCCTGAGAGCACAATACATAATATCCCAGTGGGTAAAGAAAAAAAGCATTTCCTCGAGGGAAAACATATTATTTATGTGTCACTTCAGTTTCAGTATCACTCATTTAAAAAGTAACGGTTTTAATCTAGAACTTTTATTGGATAAAATGTGCACGGTTTCTATGCCACGATATTACACATTAATATTCAGCGACAAAAATGTGTCGCAAAAACGAAATAAACCCCATGAACTGATCTGCATTTCCGCTAAGCATAACTCGTCAATGTTTCTATTTTCTATGCATACATTTTGGCAACACGAAGAGAGTAGAGTTAGTTATTCAAGTAACAATGGCATCCTATTTGATCGTAAGAAAAGTTCATTTGCATTTTGTGCAAAGGTTTTGGCACAAATGAAGCCACTGCATTTATAGATCATTTGAGATCGAGCTAACAGCAAACTCTTAAACTACAAGGGAAGTTTTAATGACATCTTTATTTGACCGAAGAGTGTTTAAATTTGGAACTCTAGTCAGAACTTGGGCTCAATCGATCGCGAAATAATTCAGGATAAGGATAATGCCGAACATAATTGCACCCACGAGAATCGAACAGAAACGATCTAGACTACTAATTAGTAAGTTCATACGTTCTTTTGACAAAAGCCTAATCTATAAGCAATTTCCCCAAACACATAAACGGTTTTTGTAGGTGAGAGGGATGCTTTGAGCATCTTTACCTAAAATTATGCAATACACAAATTCAAATTAAGAACCCGCGTACATCCACGTTTCAACGTCGCTGCCTTCTGAGAAATGGTTCCATTTTAGCATGAAATTTGCTCAAAAATGTCGTAGTTATTTTTGGTAAATTTTACCATTTTATTCCCTGCACAGTGTACATGTGGTATTGTACTTAAGTTTATTTTTAATTAACCACGTGCAACGCGAACTGCTATTTTCAGAGTGAATAGCACGACAAAATATTCAATACAGTGGGTCGACTTTGAATGAAATTTGGGTGTGTCTAAAAACTTGTCAGATTCTTTTATTTATGGGACCTTCCCCGCTAACCCCCCGTATATTCATCTTTCTATGCTAACAAATTCTACTTAAAATATAATTTATATCACACACAATTTGCATAAAGTCATTTGCTTAATTTCCTTTATGAACCCATGGCCTCTAAGGAGGTTATAAAAGATGTATGGGCAAGACGACGGGTAGAAACGTCAATTTCCGCTAGAGTATACGGAGGACATATACGGGTCACTTCATTTTGTGAGTTAGTAATTAGACCAACGTTTTTAATAGAGTAGATTTTTATTTTTTACGGGGAGTTATGAATTTTTAGAAATGTTGTGGTAGGTAAATATTTACGTCTGCGCCCTGTGGTAGTATCCAAATTTTCAGAGCGTACAAGACATCATTTCCCAACTTCTGAACTTGGTACCCTTGTGCAGAATCAAGGTAACAAATAATATTTGCCGGACATCGGTTTTAGTACACCTATCTCGTCATGATTCGATTCGAGAATGAAGAACTAGATTCTATCCTCGTTTAGTTTACCCCAGCCAAGACGTGACTAGAAACAATGAATCCGTGGAAACAATCGTCCGACGCGATGCTGGACTGGTGGTCACTTTTCTCACCACTACAGAGACAGCGCGACTGACATCTCGAGTCTTGACGTCGAAGCGTTTCCATCTCTTATACTTGTCGAAATTGAGACGACGCACGATTTTGTCTGGCCCTCGGTTGTAAGGAGCAGTTTGAAAACTATCTTTAAATCGCGTGCAATTTAATCATTAGACGTGCTAAAACTTAAAAGTCGTTCGTCTAAAGTTTTGAATGTATAGTTTGTCAAGTTTATGAGAGTATTGTATATTATTTGCTTGCTCATTCTCAATACCATGATAAGTTTTGTAACTTTAGGTATTTTACGCTGATTTTGATCGTTCAACCGGAATTCGCATCACTTAGTTGTACTCATTAAAATTTAATACAGTAAATGTGACAAAGATGCCCTCACACAATGCAGATGAGTTTACTATAAAGGATTCGAATTGACGGTATTGCGTTTATTTTCATACATTACATACCCATGCTATGCTCTCCAGATGTTAAATTTTAGAAGAGGATGTCACTCGATATCCACCTTCCTATATAACTGAGTACATTCGACAATTTAACGTGGTCAACCACTTGTCTTTTCTACAGAAATACTCGTCGACAATACATTTACAATCACTCCAGGCCCACTGGCTAGGGCTACCCCGATTTCTGGGGGCAGCTCGGAAAGAACACACTATTTGATTCACAGCAAGGTACAATTTACCATCGAGAAAATTTCTAATACACGACTACTTTTCGACAGTTGTAATTCGAAAGAGTTCCGCCAAATATCCTATTAAAACGAAAGTGCTAAATTCGAGACCTCACACCAACACTTTTCGAATCGTTACTGTAAGGCTTGCCCGTCACAAAATAATTAATGCATCATCTCCAATGCGGATTGATCATGTATAATAAGTAGCTGAATAGCTGATCAAAAAGAGTGCGCCATTCAAGTCTGAGCGCTCGGTGATTAATAAGTAATTACAGGGTTCGGTCCCTTAATCTAAACTCATTATTGTTGGATGGCTTTCCTAACTCAAGGTAATTTGAAAAGAAACCTGAACGCAGCTCTGATAATGGATTTTTGGCTAGAAATAGAACGGCTTATTTTTGTATGTAGATTTAACGATTGAATAATAGTTTAATTGGATCAACAAAATGAACTGAGAATGGAAAGCTTTCAGAAAGGTAGTCTGATCAAACAAAAGTTTCTGATTTAATTATAATTTATAATAATATAAAGCGTACTCTACCGCCTGTCTATATTCCATACTTCACACAGCGTTTGAATTTTTTAATCTTTTGGGTGTTGATCCTAATTTTCGGTAACATTTTCATGTCCACGAAACGTGGGTCAATGGGTCACTCTCGATTCCTCATAAAATCCGAGAAAGTTATTAACATTTTATGCTAGATGAAAACCTGAATCGTTGTTTAAAAGGGCGACTATTTCTGACACGTTGCCAGAATGTCGAAATTAATTAATGTATCGATTTTAATGCGATATCTATATAGATTCATATTCATATCACAAATTAATTAACTTCATAAATCTTGCGATGTTTTCCCACGCACAATGCAGCGCGGCTATAATTCAACCTGATTCATCTCATTCGTTATTGGAAACAGATCGCGCTCCTATGTCTATAGCCGAGACCAATATCAATAAAATAATAATTAAACCTTATCACATTAAAACAACTATAAAATTATAAAGTTGTTGCATTAAAAAAAAAGTACACTCGTACAACGTATACACCTCTTCATACTTGTAAAACATGTTTTTTTCAGCACGCCTAAAACAAACAACCCCAAGGCAAGAGCATCAATCGAACAACGCCACTGAATAAGATATTTTCATTTTGCTTTAATCGGCGGTCTGTCATCTCCACGCACGTAAGATCTAAAAATGAACATTAAAGATTCACTGCACAATTGTCATAATTGTCATCAGTGCACGGTATTGACGAGTTGCGTATAAATAACGCATATGCTTCAGCTCAGTTGTCTCTGGTAGATACTTGTCAAGCACGTAGTCCTCTATTTTCATGTCTGCTGCCTGGATTTCTATCAGGAATCAGGTGATCAATGCCAATGGTCAGATCGACTTTGCTACAAACTCTATTACACGAAGCCTATAAACTGCACGTGAAAAAGATCCTTTATAAGCCGCCAGTCCAATCGAAACCGGTTGCAGAACAATATCTGGATCCGCAACTTGATCGAGACTCTGGTGCAGCAGCCGATGTGCCTACCAGCTAGAATAGAAGTACACGATCTCTATTACTGGCCGAATACAAAGGTCTAAATTTTATTTAGCTTTGTTTTACTAATTAACGGCTGATTTGAATAGGTAATTGAAGTTGAATCAAATGTTTCAATTTGCAGAGGATTCTACTGAGGACGTATGCCCACGTGGACGAAACGCCGAGATAGAATTTTAGGACCCTTTGTACGTCCAAAATTATCTTCAAATTTAAAACAGAGGACGTCATAGAAAACACGATTCCAAAAAATGTAGAGTTTTAGTTAGTTGCAGTTCCAAAAGTAAATGATAATAATGGTTTGAAAACCTCGATGTATTTCACGGTACATTATCTCCCTACCAAAACAAATGGTACAAATAACAAAATTCCCATCGCGGATAGTCGTCATTTGAGTCGGTTCAAGTTAGGTAAGTCTTTAAATCAACGAGTCGGGAGTAACTCAAATTGATTGGAAGTGAAAAGGATTTAGTTACTAACTGGTGTTTCTTTAATCCCCTGTAATGCAGACTCGTAATCCGATAGCATAATGGACTTGACTAAATGCTGTAATTTATTGTGCCATTCAGATAATCAGTCTAAATTAAATTCCCATTCTGCACGTACTCGAATAAAATATAGAATCAACTGTCACGAATTCAATTTAGTTTCTTGTGACATTTAGCGTTTCAAGGGAGGATGATTTACTAAGGCATATCCTTCTCTACACAAAATTGTTTTCTTTCAATCGTCATGTTCAATGTTCACTTTCACCCTTCTCAAAGAAAGAACAATAAAATACCTTACCATAGTATCTCAGTTCTCTTTCTAGCATGGTTCGTGTTTGAAATTATTAGAGAGGACACATTTACAGTAACAATGCTTAGATTAAATCTCCTATCAATATGCAAGAGGGATTGCTTCCGAGCACGGTTTCTGAGGAGCGCACGTGGCTAGCCCGATGCTAGAGGCATAGCGATCGCGAAAGGGAGACGCAAGAAGCGGTGACCATCTGAGACGAAAACTTCAATTGATATCCAAAAAAATCTTAGTAGCCACATGAGAGGGTTGCATTTTGTTTAGAAGATATGGAATTCTGCATTGTACTGAGGAAATTCTCGTTTTGGAGCATATTTTTGTCTCGAAACTTGGACAATTAATTATGCTGCTATGCTTGCAATGAGAATATGTTCTATACATTTGATTATTGGAGGCTCTTATGGTATCAGGACGGTTGCACTATAGATTACCTGCTCCAAAACATGGTCAAAAATAAATTGTGACTTAGAATTAAGACTTAATTAAGACGATAATTAAGACTTAGAGATGTGCACCTAATTATAATTACAGTAGGTAAAATCACAAGTGGTCAGTATCGACATCCGAATTCACGTATGCTCTTTGTGACCAATTTATACAGTATTTATAAAGAACGGTTCCAATTTTTAAAAAATACACGCACCACCAGTAACCACCAGTTACCATTACCTGCAATACTTCAGTCGCAAAACAGATCAACTTACGTTTCATTTACAATTTAGCAACACTCCAAAGTATATACGAAATCAAATTTCTTCACAACAACCCAAATCTTTGTAACGAACTGTCTTGTACCTACATACCTGTAGATGTTTCACAGTATTAGTGATTTATATGTGGATATCCAAGTTCCGACATGTCTGGAGCACACGTGACAACACATTCTCGTTGAGCAGCGGTCGTCGACGTACTCCTTCCGAAGGGCGAAGATCTACTGTCACCTCGCCACCACCTTCCAGTCCAGCAGCGCAACGCACATGACTCGACAAGCCATCTACGGCCACTGCACGGGCGTTGGGCAACGCGCACGCGCAACTCCCAGCTGCTCGTCTGCACGCAATGCACTCGTTAATTAAACTATTTTTCAATTAAAACATGGGTAAGGCGATCTAAATGCACAGCGTATCCGTTATGTAAGGTTGTAAAATATGGATTCATTCATGAAAGTGCTACTTGGTATCTGCTTGGTATTCTATAGTCTTAATTATAGATTTCTTGAATAAATTGTTTGTTTAGATTATTGATCTTCTCAGCTAATGGACATAGGGATTGGCAGGAGGGTGGAATCGTGACCATTCGAAGACGTTCACGACTTTTCTACGTGGAATACGGAAATATTATATTAGGTGGCCGTTATATTGGGCTGGTCATCGCCAGGAAATTGATGTTTCGTGTGTGCTACACTTAATTAGCTTATCGGATATTTGATAGCATTTTTGTAAATATTGCTTTGCATTCTAATCTTATTTAAACGAAATTGTTAAAATTGTGTCAACTTAGCCGCGTGCATCAACAATGTGATGTTCCAAAAAAAATTGTCAGTAGACCACGGTGCCACAGGGCCAAAGTCAAACGCGAGCGTCTTTAAACACCAATAATCGATCAACGCATCGATTATTTCTTATTGATAAACATATGGCTGTGATGAGAAGGGATACCTGGTAGGCCGTGTTGGGAACTTGATATTCATGCATACTACGCGGTTTCTCCTTTCAGCTCCCCCAAGTATGGGTTTATCGCCTAAAACAACTTCCGTTGTCCACAGAGAAAACCAAGCGCGCGGTCTTGTCGTCTCGGAATTCTTCACGACACGGCGCGAACGAACGCCTTTTGTGTGCGATTCGAAACATTATTTGGCTAGAAGATGTTCCGGCACGAACACTTCCTTACAATTCGACCGGTCGAGTACTTCTTTAACGCTCCCATTCAAACGGCATCCCCAATTCTTTACGACCAACCGAAAGGCATGCATTCGCACGTTCGGGCCCCGGACCATTTCCAGGCGTGGATCGCACAATCGCGCGACATTTCGTTCGCGTCAGTTCAGAGACGGAGAATTTTGAATGGATGGGAGGTACGGACACTTGAAATGTCTTGAGCATCCATTCAGAGATTGATGCACACAGGCCACAGCTCAGACCACTGATAAGTGGAGGTGTGCTGTGCGGAGAGAGCTTGATTAGTCGCAGGAAGTATGGAGGACGATAATTATGTAGGTGTGTATGACGATACCTGTCATTTCCGCCACACGCTTTCAGCATCCTCCTACAAGATTATGCGGAGAGCCAATTGGTTTGTATTTATGAATGAACAAAGGTTATCGTATTTTTATTTTAACAACGCTTGAATTAGAACGAATTGATGCACCTGTGCCAATTTTCAATGAATGATATACTATACGAGACGATATTAAGAATTCGCACTGGCTTTAAATTGTGCAATCCACATAGCCACGTGAGAAACGGCAATGAAGTGTTGTAATTACCGATGAAAAATATTTGATTTCCCGTAGTGGTGGATACGTCATGCACTGAATCAAATTAAATACGATTTATAGGTGTCCGGCGAATGGGGGGATTGATCGACATAGCATCGACAAGAAGATCATGATTCTCTCAGTAACAATTATACAGAGACTTGTCTCGATACCTACACTGATTTTGTGTTGTACTTGTATCCTATAAATTAGTGCGGTGATAACCTAGATGTCCCACCTGGATTCTGTGGTCTGTGACCCATAGTATATTGCAGACTGAATTACATTATTTAAACACAGCTTGCCAACAAGCTAATGCTCTATCAAGGATTCCCACACAATCACTTTGCACCATGTAGATACAACAAGTAGAACAACAATGAACGAAAATATTTTATAGTTGTCCGCTCTATTGATCCGAACCTATTGCCATACACGTCCATGTGTTCGATAAATTACATTTGAAAAATAATCCAAGTTGATGCGAATGAAGAAGTTATGACAAGGAAATAACAGTGTGGCGCCAAATAGTTTAGAATTTCAGATATCCGCTATTAAAGAACTTGATCCGAATAATTTTGGGTTGTTCGGTGTAACACTAGAATCTAGACTCTAGAAGATCATACGCGGTAGCGCTGCTTCATTCATGTTGTTTTGACGAACGAAACTATGTATGTCCCAGGTGGATAGTTGCCGCATTGAAACTTTTCTGTGAATGGCACGAAGAAATTGAAATAGAATTCTTTCGGTGAGTCTCTGGCCGAAGAGCATAAATACATAAAGAGGGCGTGACTGTTAACGCCAAGGCAACATTATCAGCTTAGTTCTTAAGGCAGCACAGCACAGCACACCACAGCTCCAATGTCTTACATTATCCTTGGGCCCAAGCTGAGTTCACACCGCTAGGGCGTACGATCTTCGCTCGTCCGCAGAGAAGTTGTCTCATACTCGGTCATCCCGTTCTCCCACTGTTTCGTATACAGCCACAACCTTTTGAAAAAAAAACACGCAGGGCGAGTCCTCCAATGATGAATACAGAATAACAATAAGAGATGAAGACGAGGACCATCATGCCGAGACGTGAACGACCTCGTAAGCTTAAAATGCAACATACTCAGAGTCAAAGGTAAAACAACTTCTTTCAAAGCTTTGACATCAATCATAAACATTAGATTGTGTCCAAAAACGTAATAGTTCCTTTGAAACAATCTGTCAAATACTTTATTGATTGCATTGTTTTGGAACCAAGACTTAATGGAAAGTACGAAGTGATTGCCGTTTAAAAGACGGATCTTCAAACATTTGTCCTTTGACATGAGGGGAAATATATTTTCGGAAGATTGAGCGATTTCCTTGCTGATTGATTTGTCGCTGGCCCCAAAGGCCACGGCTGACATTGACCGAAACGTCCGGCGCGTTCCAATACTACCAGAATCACACCCGAAATGCCATCACTCTTCAAATCCTTCAGTACTCGTTGAGGTATACGATTTACGCTTATCTTTCAGCCTGCAAGAGGTGAATCTGAGGGCAGGCGTGAATTCTCGCGTATTTGGGCACTTTGCTTTGGGTAAAGGGAAGCTCAGTTTTCATGCAGCGTGAATCCAATAGGCGACGGCAAGCGAAGACAATAATTAAAAACAAAACGTAGCAATACAGACTTGAATTTATAGAAATTATTTAAGGTTTCGGTCAGAGCGCGCGGCGGCTCGATCGACCCGAGAACAGCACAGGAATATGCGTAAAATACGGCATTTTCCTTGGGCAATCACCTGACTGTGGCTTATACAAACTACCTATGACAGAGCCAGAGGCAAAAATTACGTAGGTGCTCAGGGTCGAAAAGCTCTGCATGTGTTTTATCTTACGGGAAATGACGACTTGAGCTCCCTAGTTAAAACTGGCGTTTTTGACCACTTTTCCTCCGGCTAGTACGGGAAAAATAGCTAACGACCATAAAAGAAGTGACGTTATTTTAGTGGTGGGGGTTACAGCCTCTTTCATGCCGAAGACATATATTGTACAGTACTTATGCCATTCGTTTTTACTAATGAATAGATGTATGTTAGAACATAGAACAACTTATATATTTAGGCAAGCGCAATGTGGACACATAAATAATAAATTCCATGGTGCTGATATGCAATATCCATGTATCCTAACTAGATATGAGTAGCCATACCCATGGCCATACATGTATTTTTAGAAATTTATGCATTTCTATAGCTTTATCGGGTTAGACATGTTTGATAAAGAAATCCAATTAACACCGTTAAAATGTACCTATTATACTCCATGCAGATCTACCGATTCGTATACATGGATAACTCCTGTAAAATATGCACATCGGGAGTAGGAAGGCACTTCAAAGGGAATATAAATTTTCATACTCGATCCCTACACAAAATATTTCGTCTTGTGCAACCAGCTTTAAGCCTCGTCTGGTGCACGCTGTCTGGGTAAGTAATCATTAATCAATAATCGATACGATATTCCGTAATTCAGGGACTCATGCGAAAGGTTTCCTACAGTCAATCCGAGCGAGTGCGATTAGTTAGTTCTCGCGTAAACAGCAGACTGCAGTAGGGAGCGACCGTAATTTATTGGAAACTCGACTCTAAATAGAAATTGAATTAAACGTTGAGATCGGGTGAGATAAAATTACTCGAGATAAATTATTCAACACTCTAGCTGTAGGTTGCACTTGTTCAGTTTGAAAATAAATGAAGTGGTTATTGACCGGGAGAGACGGAGGTGTTTATCCGAAAATTGATACTTTCGTCAATTAATAGAATACGAGAAAGCATTGAGCAACCCAAATTCGCACTGAAAGTGTGTTCCTTGACTGAATCCAATCGGTAAATAAACTCAGGATCACACCTCTGTAGGTTGTCACATTCACAAATATGTGTGGCAGAATGGTTGGGTTTAATCTTTCTTCTATGATTTATCTCAGGTTATATAATACTCTACCAATACATCATTACGATCAATTCCAATACATACCTTCAAATTGTTAGATTTTATACAATAAAAAAAAAGTTTCCCGTAACTATAGACAACTGTTACTGGGAGGGAAACAAGAGAGCGCGTGTGCAAATGGACGACTAGCGTTCCAGAGGCGATCAACATTGGGGGATTTTTAACGCCATAAGAAAAGCATTGTCCCCCAA
>QKMV01001945.1:0-14438 GCA_003287335.1 Lednia tumana
GGGGGGGGGGGTCTGGGGACTCCGCGCCGCGAAAAGGGCGCTTTTGAGAGGACGGTGTCGCGTGGCGCTCGAGCGTCGCGTCACGTGGCAAATCACGACGACGCCGTCGAGCGCACTGCTTCGCAATGACGTTATCGACAACCACGTTGACGTCCAGCCAGCCATAGGGGACGTCCGGTCGCATTCGTTTCGCCAAGACACGGAAAAGTTCCGAACAGCAGCATTCACAAAAATACCGTCACGCATTTGTAGAGGTTTTCAGCTTACGAAGAAATACGCAGTCATAAAATTCTTCAAACTTACGTCGAACTCCTAATCTTAGCACTAATTACAGAAGCCCCTGAAGAAGTAGAAAGAATAGTTAGCGAATCGTTTGAGAATCTTTTAGTGGAGTTTTTATTATTCTTACCCAGTTTGTAAAACAGTTTATATTAAATACGCAGTACACTCCTTTGTGGATCATGAGACCGCGGACGATCTTTTAAGTTTCAGTACATTAAATTATTAAGATTCACGTCTTCTACCTAATTTCAGCACTAGTTTTCAACAAAACTGTTAGTAAATGGGTAGAACTGCTGAGAACTTCTAACAAACAAACTGCCAACGTTTCTATATTAAAAGCTTCTTCGGGGCGATTGTACTGAGAAGAAGCTTTCAGTATAGTTAGCGAAACGTTGGCAGTTTGTTTGTTAGAAGTTCTCAGCAGTTCTACCCATTTACTAACAGTTTTTTTTCAGTACATTGTCCAGAGGCGTCATGAAAAGATAGCCATGTCCCGTGGTAGACGAACTATCCCTGTATTTGCTTGAAATGGTTGTCACGGAAAACTACAACCAGTAGAGCCGATGACCGACATCTAACTAAGAACCTGTCAACTGGCAGCTTGCTTGGGCGCGCACTGCATGTTCGGTATCTATACGTTCATTGCAAACCGCAATGCGATCATGTCGGACAGTGTCAAAGAGGACCGCTAGCACCTCAATACGCTAGTAGAGCGATGATGTTACCGAGACGACGGGCAAATCAAGTCAAATGGGCTAGTGTCAAAAGGGCAGGTACGAAAGGAAGAGATAAAGTGTCAAAAGGACAAAAAATAACCAAGCTAGGGTTATAAGCCAAAACGGCTATAGTTTAGCAAGAAGGGCTAATTTCAAGCTAATAAGATCAAGGCAATGGGCTACTGTCAAAAGGGCAGGTACAAAAGGCAAAGAGAAAGTGCCAAAAGGACAAAAAGAGCCAAGCTAGTAGGGTGATCAGCCAAAACGGCTAGAGAGAAGCCACAAGCGCTTATTTCAAGGTAATAAGATCAAGCCAAATGGGCGAGCGACAAGCCAAAAAATATAATTTCCTGTCAAAAGGGCCAAGGCGAGAAGAAAAGTATACCGATAGGAAAGGACAACCGCCTATCGGGACGTATAAGTGCCAACTACCAAACAAATAAGATTGGGTCGTTGTCAAGTAAATAGGGCTGAAGGGCTGAAGGGGTGAGGATGGTCCCACCCCACGTCGGCGCTGTCTTGCCAGCAAGTCCGCGAGTGCTGTTGGCTCGGCGAGCGACGCGGCGCGAGGCGGCAAGATAATTGCCAGCCCGCGGCTGTCATCGTCGACATCACAGCTCGTTGATGAGCTGAAGAACTGTTGGCAACACGTGCACCGGCTCAAAGAACGGCGACTACTGGAATATATGTGTAATAGCCACGGCGAACTACAAGGAAGCCGCGAGGAGAGGATCTAGCCGACAGCTACTTGTCTCTCCGCGCTCTCGCTCTCTCGCGCGCTCTCTGTCTCTCTCTCGATTCAACGCCGAGTACAATCACGCCGGTGTGATTGTGATTGTGATGAGAATCAAGATTCGAGAGGACAGCCGCGGCTCTAGCTGTGTCGTAGAGGGTCTGATGCTTACTTTTATGAGACGCTGACAAGTTGACAGCTTTTTTAAGCTTATTATCATCACAATTATGGGTCTTGTAATACCGCATGCCAGAGGGGGACGATTCAAGCAGATTGAGTTTTGACAGAATTCTGGAAAGTTGACTAGAAGGTTGAATTCTGGAAACTCAGCTTTATAAAGCAAGGAGCATCCTTGAAAAGCTTTCGATTTTGTCGGCAGGATCTTTGACCGAAGATAAAGATCATACGGAGAATTTGAGGAAGTGACAGTTTAATGCTATCACGAAGTCATGTCCGCGAAATGCGTTGGAATGGACGCAGAGTGATTAGAGAGCCCGCACGACTTTGAAGAATGAAAACCACGCAAACGCAAAGAGCGCCAACAGGATCAGTCTCCAAAGTATTCAGTCCTCCACTAAATAATAATGTACCATAACTGCCTTCCTCTGAGAAAAGGTATTTACCTTTTGACTTATCTCCTATAATGCCTTGGCCATGCTCTCTGTGTAAGACCGCGCGCTATTCTCTCTTATCTCACCGATTGTTATCTTAATCGCTATACAAGCTGAACGAGCTCAACGTCGGCATTGTTGAAGGTAAAAGCTGACGACAGGCGTGCAGAATGTGCCCGGTCCGGTCGAGGGATGCAAGCAAATAAGATGGCTGAAGCTTTTAGAAAGGTGGAGATTTGTCATTCAGTTGAGCGGAAGGAAGGAGACGGCCGAGGAGAGAGGGAGGGTAGAAATGTCAATTCAGACTTCGGCATTGGGACGTGGATGCGGGGTGGTAGGAACTAGGAAAGGAATCTATTTTGACTTGTGGTTTGCCCGGAAACAAGGATTACAACAATTATGAAGCTGAAAATAAAATGCCCGCCTCGAAAGATTTTTCGAACGTGTTTCAGTCACCTCATTATGCTTGGTCTCGCAGAAAAAAATCGAAGAAAGAGATCAGAGGAGCCGCGCGCGTTCGCGTTCTGCGGCTCAAGTCAAAATGGCTCGGATAAAATCATAAAAATCAGTATGATTTATGCGTGATGCCATCGAGCTAAGCTGGGGAGTATTCAGGTATACTCCCTGATATAAAAAATACTTTATTTAATGCATCCTATTAAAATTGTCGTAGTCTTTCATGTTGTGCCCTTTCGCGTCGCCTGTACCTCTTTGCCATTGCATTATAAATCGTGGTGGTGACTTTTATCTTAGATGGTACCGAAGGAGCTAAACCAACATACAGCCTTTTGTTTGACTTGACTGTATAGAAGATTGTATCATTGTTAATTGTTTCTTTTGCCGTACCGACGACATGACCAGAAAATATACATTCGTCCTTAACGCGCCGCCGCGGCGCGGTCACATGTTCTCGGAATTCATATTATTCTAAAGATGGATTGTTTCAAGTCTGGACATCATTCATAATATAAAATACCATTGTCTGACATTCTACTTTTACCTGACGCGGAGCAGAGATATTGTCGGAAGTATTCCTGTGTTGTCGCCTAGTTAAATATAGTTAGCGGCTGCCAGGGCACGGCACGGCACGGCACGGCACTGGCCGACCGTGTCGCTGGCAGTTAGCACGGCAGTGACACTGATTGACGCGTCGAGAAAGAAATGAATGGCGGGAGGTGCACTGCACACATGGCCGCTAGCATGGCTTCCCGCCTTCCCGCCTTCCCGCCTTCCTGCCCCACAACGAAGTGTTAGATTACGGGGCCGCGATCTTTCATTCAGTTCGCCCGGCATATGCGCGACGCGGCTTTGCGGCAGTTCTCTTTGACTGATCTATGGAAATAGAACAATGGAGGTGTGTGGAGAGAACAGTGCTCCGCTTGTGTAAATGGGCTTTGTCATCAGCGTTCGCTTTTCTTTCGCATTTTCTTCGGCCAGACTCCATTGAAGTGCTGCATGCAATACCAAAATCATCCCTGGTAAAAAGATAGAACCACGCCGACGCGTTTAGAACCCGACTAAATGGGGCTCTGACGGGAGATGAAAGTGTTAAATCTCACTCCCTGACGTGATAGTCGGAAATGACCGCCAAAGATTTCCTCCGTTGTTCGCCTTGATCTGAGTCCAGTGGCGAAGCGTGAGTCTGTCAACTGCGGAGACATGAAATATTTTCATGGGTGTGTTACAACCATAATATAAACATTTTTCTATGTAGATCATGAAATCATTCCAGTTTTCTTACCTTCAAAGTTGTCAATAGTAATAGTTCATCAACACTAGCACTACTTCCAATTCCATATCGACAATTAATTTGTAATTGATTGGAGCTTTAATAAATCACACGCGCAAATGTCAATTCAACACTCACGAGAACCAGCAAGCAGCTGGGAAAAAACGCGAACTGTGCTTGTATACGCTTTCACAAGCAAAATAGCGCAGTAAGCTAAAAACTAGGTACAATTTTATTTCAAATTAAGGTCATTTCTGCTGATTTTTCGGGTAGACAGTGTCCACCTTGACTCCCCTGACGCTTCGCCACTGGATGTGACGGGGCTGTGCTGGATTTCAGATCGTCTGGTTGTCGCTGTGCGCGTCGCTGCCGGTGTTCGCCCGTCCCGAGTCGGAGGGACTGAGTTCGAACCTAGTGTCGCAGGCCCACACGCACTCGGCCAGCACGTACCATACGGGCGCCATCCACCTACAGAAGCTCATCAAGGTACCAAGACCTTTTCTTGCCTCACAAGATAGGACAATGTCTTCCAAAACTCTGATTTCTAAACCAACGTTTCGCGAACGGTTCTGTCTGCTGCATCAGGTGCATTTTTACCCAGTTAAGAAAACCATTTTTTTAAAACTAGTGATAAGGGTAGGAACTCGACATGTTTCTAAAGAAATTTAAGACAACTTTTCTTTTTTTTCACTAAGAGTTTGTTTTGCTTAAATTTGCCACGTTCTTGTTTTACTTAGTCACATTCGAGATAGTTAGCAATGAAGGTTTAAAGAAATAAAATGAGAGTTACATGTTTTTGCCAGATAAGTTTCCGATTATAGTTGCGGGTGACGTGTGTGGGTAACGACATTTTGCCACGTCGGTGGGCCTCCTGCAAGGAGAAGCGAAGGATGCAAGGATGCGAAGCGTGGGTTTTTGCACTGGGTGGAGAGACAGAAATTAAACTTCATACTGGGTCGTGAAATTCACGTACATTTTGGTACCACGACACCAGATTTCATCTCAGATCATTAGATTATCCAGCTGCCTTACTTTTGAAGTTTTTTGTATATCAAGTCGACCCTGCGATCTTTGGTTGTAGCGAAAATGTCGATCACTCGATCCTTGAAGCTCTCTCTGCCTATCGATTCGGGAATGAGACGTTTCTCGATTGATATTATGTAAATGTTTCATAGTCCGTCATTCAGCATTCAGTTACGGAGAAGTAATTTGATTCTCTGATTACTACAAAAATTACAAAAATGTTTTTAAAAAAACTGTTATTAACTGAGTTAAACTTTTTTGGGTTAAACTTTTTTTTAAAACTATAGTGCTGAAATTAGTCAGGAGATATGAATCTCAAAAGTTGAATTACAAAAATGTTATTTCTCGGAATATTTAGGGTTGACAGTGCCAACCTTGTCTCCCTTGACGCTTCACCACAGGAACGATCAAGCCGTCGTCTGTTCAAAAATTAGCGGTCGCAGATTTTTTTCGCACAATTGCAGAATGTCTTGCCCGATATGTGCACTTGAAAATGTAGGGCTAGATTTATTTTAAATTGCTTCTCGATGCTAGGACGCTTGAGATAATTGCGATAATTTTCCGGAACGCATTAGCGGACGCGAGTGCTACATTGTATCGCGGCTGATTGATAAATAAACGCTGTTAATTTGTAGCTGAAAACCATAGTTTAGTGCACGCATATCTTCAGGGTGTTGCGTTAATCACTTCCACAGAATAATTGACTCGAAGCGCTCACGAAAGTTTTGTCTTGGCTGTTATTACCAAGTGCCGCACATTTATACGATGCATGATGTTGATGTTTAACGTCGCTCGTGGTTCTTGTAAAACGTTCATGTTCGGCGTTGTGTTTCTTACAGATGCTGGACAACTTCAACCTGGAGGAGCCCAGGGGGTTGAAGAGAGTATTCTTGACGTCACGTGACGCCACGTGTAACGATGGCTCTCCTGCAGGGTAACGCTTGACACTTATACGCACGATGCTCCCTTTTTCAATCCGCATTTCCTCGGCAATGTGCATTTGAGGTGACATTAAAACCTCGTTTCAACGGGTAAAAAACCATGCGCAGTATTAGCTGCACTCTTCCCATCGCCAATTCAGGAATGTTTAATGCACAATAATGCACAGCTATGAAAATTCCATGTCGCGCTTTATTGACTAAACGCCCAAGATGGCGTAAAAACACTGCGAATATCACAGTGCAAACCGTTTGCACGCACAGAGTTAAGTGCATGGTGGCGGATCAGATACTGTACCATAAATTACAATTCTGGTTTGTAATTTAAACTTAGGGACGGTTTTTCAGTGGCCCGTTTAGAATCTGACGGCCCGATAACTTAGCAACTTTAGCAACAGCCAATCAGGTGTCTTGATTATTTTTCTAACGGACCTTTAAGATTTAACACTCTCCTGAAAAACTGGTCCTAAGACGTTGCTAGTGTCTTAACTGCTGGTTATAGTTGTCCGCAATGTCACGTCTACCACTACCATGCATTTCTAACATTGTTTGGCAACATATATTTATCTTGCATTCGATCAGAAATTGCTCTCCATAATCAGGATGCATTTTTCCCAAGCGCCTTAAATTTCGTGACGACACTAGTGGCTCTGTGAATTGACGCACCATCTCGCCACTGTTACAGGTTTTACCTAAGGAGGTCACACGGAAGCAAGAGGTGGATCGTCTTTTTGGAAGGTAAGTCCCCGGCCAGCCGACGTGTTTGAGTTTACTCAAGGAACTCTTCACTAGCTGACACCGACCGCACCGCGCACATCTCACAATAGAAAAATAAATAACATCATCTACAGAAAAAATGTTTGCCTTCTATTTAATGTAAAGAATGTCAATTTTTTGAGAATGTCCTCTTGTGTCAGAAAACCAGGTGCTGAATGACAAGCGTTAAGTTCTATTTGCATTTATTTTGTACTACAAATGCAGTCACTGCGTGCCACCACATGAACGTGAGCTAACGCTGCTTCTCGATCACCAGGCGGGTGGTATTGCCACGATCGCAGGAGTTGCCAAGGAAGGTGGATGCGGTTACAACATCTCATGTCGTCCAAACAGTGGCCTGAGACTCGATCAGGTAGGTGGTGTTTAACGACGTACTGTACTGACAACGGGCCCGGCGGCTCTGGTCTATTGGCGTCGGTGAATGTTAGGATGATCACGAGGGTGATGATGAACCTAAAATAGAAGAGGGGGAAACCCAGTGCCGGCACGTAGCTTAATCTGGTCGAAAAGCACCAAGGGCACCACCACTTAACGTCCCTTCCGAAAGACAGTACAACTCGAACAGCCAAGAGATGTATCCACTAATCCGTAGTGTTCGAAGTGTTGAAAGTTTCAACTTGAAAGTTTCAAATTGAAACTTTCAAGAGTACCTTTGAAACTTTCAACAAAACAAGAAAGATTGGTATTTTGTGGCTTCCAGCCTTCCTAGTAAGTTTGGGGTCAAGCCAGTGTTGGTGGTACGATCTGGTCGTAATTTTGTGGTGGTTTTAGTGAGTACAATGTAGGACTATCATTATCCTAGCTTCATTCATCAAGCAAGAGTCAAAGCACGGTAAAGAAACTTAAATCTGTGCACAAGTGCTTCTTGCTCTTGGAATTAGATCCAGCCAAGAAAAATACACATTTTGTTCGTGGGTAACGATCAACAAAGCCCCTAGGATGGTTCAGCACATTTCGAAGTGTACGAAGTGCCCTAACAAAATCCACAGTGCCATCATGACCTCAACTGCTAAAAGTTTGAGCACAGCTGATAGCCATTGAATATGTCATTGTCATGTGCTGCAAAAAAAAGCTATAAAATACCATTTTAAAAGAAAAAACTTCTGGATTTGGTATAAAACCGAATTATTGGTATAAAAGGTCATCCATCCAAACTTTTATCTGCCGCAATGTTGCTCAGCTTCGGTGATCTCATGAGAGCCGGGAGCCGGTGTATCCAACACGCACGCAACACCGTTTGCTTCATAAGTCGAACCACCCAGCATAAGCGTATTAACTATAAATCCACAACGAAGCGATTTAGCGTGTTGAATACACCGGTCACCGTGAGACCATTGAAGAGAAGCAGCTCCGCTCTGAGCTAGAGGTTGGATGGGTGGCCATTCATTTGAAAACCAATATTTCAGTTGGGAGAAATGTTTCGATGGTTTTAAACCGTAGTACCACCTTGCCGCCTTACCACCTTGAATTGACTTAAGTAATCCTGCTGTTCGAGCTGTCTCGTCCTTCAAAAGGGACGTAATGCAGTAGTCTCCTTGGTGCTTTTTTATAAATAACTAGACTTAAGTGCCAGCAACGGATTCTTCCATTATTTTTGGTGCATAACCAAACTCACCATTATCCTACCAGTACCATGAAGCCATGATCTTGTCATGTTCACCGACGCAGCAAACAAACGAAGTGTCGAGAGCGGCTTCAAATATGTATCCCACTTTCCGCTACGACTCGGTTACTTCAACCACTTCTATAATTGATATTTTTCAATGTCTTTAACACGGAGCAAAATCGAAAAGCTCAAGAGTCAAGTGAACTGTGTCTATGTTTCAGTTGGCGGGATATTGTCACCGCACCCCGAGGAGAACATCTTCTGGCACAACGCCAACCACGTGTAAGTTTCCTTCAATGGCCGCCCAACGCAAACGCCAACGCCACTTGCAGCGCCGCTAGCGTGGGGTGCGTGCACGTGTCTAAGCTTCCTCCCGCCGCCACCAGGTTCGTGCCGTACTGCACGAGCGACGCGTGGTCGGGCAGCCGGCGCGCAGACGCAGACTCGCGGTTCAGCTTCATGGGCAGCGCCGTGCTGCACCAGGTGATCAAGGATCTGGTGCCACTGGGCCTCGCCAACGGCACCTCGCTCATTCTGGCGGGAAGCAGGTAAGTTGGACACTAAAATTGCTTGCGTTGCTCGGGATTAGGGTTGCTATTCGTCCAGAGTTTGGGAGTAACTTGAAAACAAGTTAAGTTGCTTGTAACTAGTTACTTATCCAGTACATTTTCAAGTAACTAGTTACATCAACTTCTTTAGACTCGTGGCTAACTCTTAATCTTGGCACTAGTTTTCAAAATACTGATTTCAAACTGGGTTGAATGCTAAGAAACACGAACATGAACATTCTTTTGTTAGCTTTCAGCCCAGTTTGTATTTTTTTAAACAAGCTACATTTTGATTCTAGTAACTTGAAAATGATGTAAATACTTTGAAAATGTAGCTTCTGGTCATAAGTTCCAAAGTTATCTTTCTTGGCTATAATATCTTTTCATATGCTCTCTCTTCCTCTGTATCTGTGAATTTCAAGAAAAGTGCTCGTTTTTATGAACCATATGGATTAGCTTTTTTCTGAGACAAATGAAAAACGTATTCCCTTAGACGAAATAAAGGACGATAGGTGCAAGCGAAATGGGAATTTACCGAATTTACCTTAGATCGCGGCCAGTCGTGAGTGAAGTCATGGATGAAGAGAGCAAGATCATTCTTCAGTGAAGAAACTTTCAACATTTTTTTCCAGCAAGTAATTTTGGTAGTTACTGTAAGTAACGTCCCATTTTTTAGAAGCTCTCTAAACACTTTTTCCTAGTAACTTAGAAGTGATCAAATACTTTAATTCCCATCAACTTCCTAAAAGTGATTATTTTTAGTAACTATCCAAATTCTGCATACGTCCCATTTTCGGTAGGACTGTCCCGAATTTCACTTCAAAGTCCCGCGTCTCGCCAACATATCAAATAGTGCCGCTTGATCAAAACATCCGCATAAATAATTTTTATGATCGGTTCAAATACTTTGTGTCATTAACACTAACTACAAAAAATAACAGACACATCCCGTCAGGTTTCGTGTAAGTTCGCACTCGACCCGATTTTCGAACTAAATTTGTTGACGACAAGAGTGTGTGGAAACGAGACTTCAACATTTGCCTTGCAGATAGCTGTAACTTTATTGGAAATGCATAGATTTGCGTCAAAATGCCCTTGGCGTCAACTCTTTGGGGGCCTGTGCCCCAGAACCCCCTCCTGCTCCTCTCGGAATACGTTTTTTTGGGTTGGCGAAAATTTGTTCCGCTCTCTCTCTAGCTTTGGATCAAGCAACCCTACTCGGATACATCTGGACTTCAATAGCTTTTTACCCCTGAACAAGGCAACAGATGTGTTTGAGAACTTTGACCCACTTTTTAGTTGGATTAAAATTTGGCCTACATTTTTCTAAGATTCACTCCTTAACTCTCACCTTGGACTGCTTTCGCACAAATTTGTCCATTTGATCTAGCCTGTATGGCTCATTTTTAGCGGTAGTATGTACGTGTACTGATTGGAATTCAAATACATCCAGTTACATCAACTATTAAGTTAAAATTACCACCAAAGTTACCACCAAAGCTGTCAGCCCAGCTCATTTCAGTGCATCTTTATCGTCTGAAATTGAAGTGCCAATTGTTGAGAGAAAACCTTTACTATTTATAAACAATGGCTGTTTCGATATTCTCTATATTTTTCTCTACAAGTAAAAGTTAGTGCTTGCTGGGCATTTTTATGCTCTCAAGTTTTTCAGCGAGTGAAGCGAATCGGACTACAACCACTTTGCAATTATGCCATTTTCTCTGCTTTTCTCTTGTTAATTGCGCACTACAGTGTGAACGAAATGTCCAATCATGTTGAAATTTGAGCCACCCTGCAAACTTTTCCATTGTAGAGCTGTATAACTTTTGAGGGGAATGAGGCCAATTTTTTTTTTTATTCTCTCACAATAAAAACCACAACATTATTTTGGTGGTGAGATGTACACTGGCAAAATATTCAGGGGGATGGCTGGCCATGCTATTCCCCAATACACCCAAAAACTCCTCAGTCACATCTTCTTTTCATTCCGTCAGTTCTTTTCGTTTTTCCTTCGTCTTCCCTCCGCATTTCTGACTCCACATTGGACCACAACTACAGGAGTTTAAGGGCCAATCCTACCTCGACGTGATCTCGACGTGATCTCGACGTAGCGCCTATCCTGTAACGTTGCACCCCGCACCCCTGCACCCCGCACGGGAAATCATCCGCTGACCAAGTTTTGTCGACAACTGCTGACTAAACGATTCAAGATAACTTATAAGCGAGAGACTTGTAGATAAAGGTTTAACTTAGGTCTCTCGCCAGTCCTTTTTCCCAAATTTGTTTACCTGTGCCAGTTAGATTTTATCTTAATATAGCAAAAATCACCACAAATCATCGTGTTTGGGAGCTCATTTCGGTTTTTTGGGAAAAATATCGAAACAAAAAGGCTGGCGAGAGACCTACATTACACCTCTACCTACAACTATTTCGCTTACCATCATAGGTTATATTGAACGGTTGAGTCAGAATTCGTAAACAAGTTGGATTCGACGTCCGCTGCAGGCTAAAGAAAAAATTGCGCATAGTCCCTCACTCGTCACCACATGCATCAGCACGTTTCCGAATATATCATTATGATTTTCATCACCATTTCGTGGTCCGGCTGTCCACAGCGCGGGAGGCACGGGCGTGATCGTGAACCTTGACTCGATCGCGGACCTCGTGAGACGTCGACTCAAGTTAAACCACTTGGCCGTGCTCGGGGTAGCCGACTCGGGTTGGTTCCTCGACCGCAACCCGTTCGCGCCTAGTGCGCACACTACTGCGCAGACCGTGCGCAAGGGCATGGCGCACTGGCACGGCAAGGTGCCTCAGCGCTGCGTTGCCCAACACTCTGCGGAGCCCTGGAGGTGCTACTTCGGCTACAGAACTTACCCCACGATCAAATGTAGGTGCCGCGTCATCGCCGCCGCGGATTTGCGAAGGCCAGATACTTGTTAAGGTCGAATGATGGACAGGATAAAAAACATATCAGATTTGCAGTTGATTTTAATTACTACAGCGAAACCATTAGCGGCAGAGTCACCAAACTTGGTTACCTCGAAGAGAAATTAACTGGCTTAATAACTAAATATATTTGACATTTTTATGTTTTTAACTTTTTTAAATTACGTGATTTTAAGTGGTATATTATAATTTTTTCCAATTTGAAGAAGATAATTTAAAAAACTGAATATTAATAAAATGTGAAATACATTTTGTCAGAAAGCCAGTTCAATTTTCTTGGAGGTAACCAAGTTTGGTATCTCTGCCACTTACAGCTTAGCTAAAAAAAACTTGAAAATAAGTTGAAATAAACTTAAAATTGGGTGGGTTTTCCCAGTTGCCCCTCACCCAGTCTTAAGAGGGTTGTGAACAAAAAAACTGTTGACTAAACTGGGTAAAACTAATAGACTTCTTAGCAGTTTTGTCCAGTTTATTAAACTAGATATTTTGAAAACTAGTGCCAAGATTAAGAAGTAGACACGTGCTTCAATAAATTGAGGATTGTGGATTTAGGATTAGGACTTTGCGTTGACCAGATATTTATTTAAGCTCGGGAGTACCACCCATGGAATTTGACGTGCAGACGAATTTTTGTGTACCTCTACTGGCTTCACCGTTGAAGAGAGCTTGTGATAGTCAGCGAGAGAGTTGGAGGTAAAATAACAAACACTGTCTGTTGGGGAGTATTTTTTAATATTTTACATAAATCGCCCAAAAAGGTCGTAGTAAATGCTCAATTTAAGTCATTCTAGATAGCCATAACAGAAAAACTAAATTAAATTTGAAAAAAATTGCTTTCGAATAGAGCTAGTTTATTCCTTTGTCTACAACTTCCTAGCTTACTATCTTGGCTATACTCCGCGTAAGAGCTAGCAGAGGTTTACAGAAATAGGTCTGATAAAGGTTTCTTACGCGAATAATCATTTGAATGGCGAGCAGTAACGCTGGGTTCCGTAAACGGGATCCTAAACTTAATAGAGCCCTCGTAAGAAGTCATATCTTTCAATTCTAAAGGTAGAAGTCCAACGATCATAAATCAGAGTGTTCCAAGAGCTGTCTGTGAAAATGAAAATTCACGCCCTTACCATCACCAGTTTATTTATTTTTCAATACTGTTTTGCCTTTACTTGATATTGGTTTATCGTAAACCACCTTTGACTGCAGACAAAACTCGATGCTGTTTTATTTTGCCACACACCAGTGATACGTGCCTGTTTACTGCTTTAAACACAAAACCGTATGAAACAGTAAAATATCAGAGCTTTGAACTGGGAAATTGAGTATCGTTATTTTGGCTCGCGAATCGCCAATAAGTTATTTTCTACGCCAAGCCATCGTGAGTAACCAACACCTCAGTGGTCAGTGCTGGAACTAGGAACACGCTATCCACTATTGTGTCGCGTTGAAACAGCTCACGGCAACTTTTTCGCCTAAATTGTTTGAAAGATAGAATTTTTCAACAGCAACATTGATTTTCCAAATTCAACAACAATACACGAAGCTTTGTTCTGTAGTTGCTATGTAAACAAATTATATTGTTAAAACAATCCCATGTTATTCTTAAGGGATTGTTGCAATTTAAAACAATAAAAAACTGCGGATCCGATGAGGCTCAAAAACTCCAACTAAGTTAGTGTAAGGGCAAAATTTATAAAAAACCAGCTTGTTTGGACATTCCGTGTGGTCTGTGGTGCGCGAACAAAAAAATACTCTTGTGCCATGAGAGCTGAACGGAAGATGCTTCGTTCGCTCACCAGACTTGTCCAGAGACACGCATTTACAGTGCGTTGTGATTCCAGCGCCCATGTTCGTGTTCCAATGGCTGTTCGACGAAGCGCAGATGACTGCAGATAACGTTGGGGCGCCGGTCACCAAGCAGCAATGGGACTACATTCACAAAATGGGCGATAGCCTTCGCAATTCGTTCGAGAATGTCACGTGAGTTGAGACTTTAAACAACACCCGAAGACTATCATCACTATTAATTTCTTTAAACTCATGTTTTCTTCTTAATCTTCGCATTAGTTTTAAAAAAAAAGTTAGTTAAGTATCACTGCGAATAACTTCTAACATGTAAGAAGTTCTTGGCAGTGATACCCACTTAACATACTTTCATCTCTCCATCGTCTCTTCATCAACTCTTTACGCATCTTAGTCCCTCTCATCTCACTCGCATCTTAGTCTAAAAGTTCATCCCGACCGGACTTAAACCAGAATTACTCTCGGAACCTCTGAGTTGCCGTGGTGCAACCGCGTTGTTCATGAGTTAGTTGATCTTTCACAGTAAAGAAAGTTGGTCTAAAGTGCAACTACTAATAAACATTAGCCCAGAAAGGGCTAAGTTTCTTAAATCATTGGTTCAAGGTACACTTCTGAACGCAAAAAACCGTCCCATCGAAATTGAGACAATTCCCAATGAAGGTTTGTTTGAAATCAGTATAGGTAAGCCAGGTAGAGGCTGAGCACATGGCTTAGAAAGCCACGTGC
>QKMV01001946.1:0-14433 GCA_003287335.1 Lednia tumana
TTTTTGAAGTGATTTTAATATTCTTAAAATTATTACTAGCCGTGTAATTGGCTTTAAAAGTTTATTCCTTGTCAGTACTAGTATTGTTCGTAATCATGAAACGCTGTTCAGCTTGGTCTGAACGAACTACCTATTCAAAAAAACTGTTTTACAAACTGGGTAAGAATGCTAAGATGTATACTAAAAGATTCTCAACGTTTCGCGAACTATTCTGTCCACTTCCTCATTGGCTTCTGAAGCAAAGGGAATCTTTTAGTATAATCCTTAGCATTCTTACCCAGTTTTTAAACTTTTTTAAAACAAGTGCTACGATTACGAACTATAGACATGTGTCTTAAGAATTTTATTACGAAGTATCCATTCACGAATCAGAAATAGCTTTTTTCTCCCGCTATGACGTGACTGAGATGCACTGAACTCGAAGCAAATAGACGAAAAACTCCTACGTCTTCGACGGTAATTACGATTTGGCTCAGCGACGCGTATCTGTCCTGGTATCTTTTATTTTCCTATTTCTCGATTTGTACCTGCTACTTTTTTTTTGAACGTAGTGGAGTGGCCTTCCAAATCCCGTAACTATACTAACTGCAGACTTGGTAATTTCAATGACTGGGTCAGAAAAACCACAAGCTAAATTTACCATCTATAATTGGCCCAGTATAACACTTTTCCTCTGGGGGTGTTGACCTCCACCGTGTAAAAACTTAGTTTTTAAATGAGTAGAGCAAGTTGAATGTTGCCGGACAAGGACAGGGACGTCTACATTCCTGTTGCCGAAATAATGATATCCTGGCGAACAGACCAAATTTCCTTCGTCCTCAGGATCTATCTTGAACTACCTTTGGTGGGCTGTAATCTCCAAACTTGATTTACTCCTTTTCTTGCTTACAGAATCACAATACCCTATATGACATCCGCAAGGCAGCTAACTCAATCATTGCAAAGAACTTGGTACAAAATGCAAATCCTGATCCCGGGAAAATACTATGCGAACAGTAAAGCGCTTTTTTTGCAACCATGTGCAAGTGTTTTTGTACAGTATGGGCTCTATACGTTTATGAGGGTCGACACCTCGACTAGAACCACACTTGCATTGGCAGCCATCCCTTTCGCAGACATTCCCGCACTACAGCTCGATTTCAAGGGTTGACCCTGTTATGAATGACGCGGACGAGATCAAAATGATTAAGGGAAGGTCCGATAGAGGGATAACCACATAAGGGGTTCAGTGAATTCGTATCGCACTTAAGCTTAAATTGTTTCTTCGTTCCAAACGAACCCATCACATCACAAGAAAACACAATCCCGATCATCAAATTCCACGTACGACTTTGCGAGTCCTGACTGAATGAGAGAAGATCGCGTTTCCAATCAAGGATGCAGCAGAGCTTCCTTCCAAACTCAATCCCATCGCTTGGGATTTAATGGGAACCATCAAGTTCCACTTACGGTGCTGCGAGTCCTGACTGAAACTGACAGACGACGAGCGCATGTTTCGCATAGCACGCGCAGCGTCGCACGTCTGGTTGGCGTGCCATTCCGCCTTGCAGTGGTAGCAGAAGTAGGCGTCGCAGCCGGGCCGCTCGCAGCGGATCTTCGGGCAGCTCGCGCAGCCGGACGCTATCACAGCGAATGTGCAGTCGGGGGCGGGGCACCACCGCGTGTCCGGTTCGACGGCCAGCACTCTCCGCACCATGAAGTCTTCATACTTCTCGTATTGAGCAGTGTCGTTCAGGACCATCCGGATGTCTGCAAACCGATCGGCGCATGGCCCCCGTGCAACATTAGAAACCCGGCAGCTTGCCTGCCATTCCAGTGCTTAATTTGTGTTGAAATAGGTATAGCGCTTCGCTCAAACGTCAAGTGTTAGGCTGGAAATGTGATTTACAATTTGAACTCGGGACGAATACCGGATAGGCACATACGCTTCAGAGCACGACGGCCAGGGGTAGGGTATGCTTACCTACTAGTAAAAAAAAAAAACTGTTAAGTCCTTGCCCCAAAAATCCTATTTTAAAACTCATAGTCAAGAGCAAATGCTATATTTAGATAGATATTTAGGCAAGACAGCAAGGGCTGCTATTCTTTTGGAAGGGATATACTTTTTCATGTGTGCTCAGTGTAGCTAACCATGTGATTTGGTTATCTCTCTTGGAGTGAATGTCATAGGTTTATCTTTAAACTTCAGAGACGGCAGGAATTCCTTGTCCAAAACAGGCGTAAAATGAGGGCATATTTCTAGCACAGAAGCAACTGACTGGCGCTCAAACATATATGACGACTAAAAGTGATGTATTTACAATGAATTAACGTGGATAATCGCAGTTCTCGATGATTTCAAAAACGACTTGACCTCCTCGGGAAGCGGGATGTCATTTCCGTTTTCGTGTATCCGCTACGTCTTTAAGTTTATTTACATTACTATGCATATTTGTATTATTACACTGAAGTATTCTTAGCGGATATCAGTGACTGTTGCGCAAAATCTGCGCCGACACTGATCCCGCGTTCAAACGTGAAGCCGTTTCTAGCCGCGTTCTACTGAATGTATGAAAACCACATGGGAGGGAACAAAAAGCAGAGACTCACCGTTCGGATGCATCGGCTCGGAACATTCCGGACAAGCGACGCCGACGCGGGACTCGGAAATCTCCATGCGCAAATACTGCTGGAAGCAGTCGTAGCACGACCGATGATTGCACGTCGACAGCTCGGGGAAATATTCCACCGGCATCTCGCCCAAACACAACGGACACTCGGCGATTCCCGTGAACCCACTTTTGCCCGGCGTGAACACCGCCGCCTTGTTATTCGTCTTCGCGAGATCATCTTGTTGAGGCGTGGTAGCGGTCGCGTCCGAGGTGGCTCCTACGCGGGCGTCGACGTCTGTTTGACTAGAGGGTGAACTCTTCGAGAGCCGCGACGAAGACTTGCTGACGCGTCGCGTTACCAACGGGCTGGCGTAGAGGAGACGTCGTAAAGAGAACCGTGCCAGACCGCGCTTGCGTTGGTTCGCCGTCGAACATGTCGAATGTGAATCACTCTCGAGGGAAGTACGCATTCTGGGATACGCTCACGCTACAAATCGAGCTGAATGCCGCGATCTTAGCTGGTGCAGAGCGTCATTGTACGCGGATATTTGCCCTACTGCGTGAGAAGCGGCCCGAAACTGCAACAAAAGAATAGAGCCACGTTATTGACGACGATCAAACATCCAGAATCACTCGACTCTACCCTTCGATTCCGTGCCAGATGCCTCTTGATATACCCAACACGAAATTGCGAAGGCGTGTAGTGGATACCAAGCAATTAACGAAAAATTCGTATATTATGCTGCAACTACCTCACGTGACGTACTTTTTGCACAACGATGCGATACCAATTTGGAGATTGAGCCTAGCCTTGACGAAGCACTTAAATTTTCATAACCTTTGTGCAATGGTTTTGATCCTTAATCATTAGTCATCTGACTCGTCGTTATGCCCTTGGTGAATCGAGAAGGAAAGTAACGAAAAGATCTTGACGATCTATACATAGGTACTAATTTTACTATACCTAGTATACCTATATAGCTATGTCATACCCCAGACTTCGAAATTGAAATAAAATTACCCGGGTTGGAATGTTGGATACACCGGTTCTCGTAATATCAACGACGTTACGCAACATTGCGCTGGGTCAGAGGCTTGATGGATGACCATTTATCCTAAGGCCTAGTTCTGTTTGGGAGAGAAGTTGGAGGGACAGCAGCTTCACTCCCCTTGCCATCAATAGCTCGACAGCACGGATTGGTGGAGAAATCCCATGCTGTTTCAGATTTACCGGCCTTTGGAAGGGATGTTAAGCGTTGAGCCCCTTGGTACTTTCGATAGGAGCAGGCTGCGTGCCAGCACCGGGGGGTTCCTCTTTGTTAGTTTCATCATCATTAACGAATAAACAAAATGAAAACAGCATCGTTTATTCGTTAAATGTCGGGGTAGAAGACTTGAAAGGTTTAAGAAAGTAAGCTCTCCCTAATCATCACCTTACCCGTCTCCGATGACCAATGCTAAGACCAGTGTACAGACAATGTACAGAAAATGTTAAGACCAATGTCACTAGGTAAATAGTCGAGAGCGTCGTTACACACCACACAATCGAATCTAATTGATATATGAAGTGACTTATTTTATATTGATATGCAATAATACACTACACGTACCTCGACGCAAAACGGAATGACCATATGAGTCGATCAAACAACGAATTTTCTTAAAAAATAACGTGAACATGAAGAAAACGCGATTACCATCTAGGCAAATAGTAAACGTACCGTATAGGTACTCTAGTGCTGTATACATGTACCTACACCTACCATTGCGATTTACGATGCCGTATAACCCAGGAACAGAACGAATATTTAATGGACATAATTATATAAGTCACGCTTACAAGTTTTTTCAATATCAACTCGTTTCAGTTTCATAATGTTATACATTATTGCCTAATTGAAAGTTGCAACTCTTGGATAAAATATTAAGGCAATACTATTAGACCGTATATAATTTGTATTTATCTGCAGGAAAAAATGACTTAATGTTATATTTAACAGCTGAATTTTTATTTCAGAAGCGATGTGTTTGTTCTTGTTGGTGTTCAAAGTTGAAACATCTCCGACTTCCGAGACTTGCTTGGCCACCCCGCGATTGATTTTTTGGCATTTAGCTTGGTCATTGCCACGAACTGTTCTTAAAATAAGCGAAATATCTTAACGTCGACTCGTTAGTTCAGTACCTGATAGATTGGTGGTATACTACTACTAAAGGTAGAAAAATAATACTCGAAACAATTATCGGTCACGTCTATGAAGAACTTTTGGGAGGCGCCAACACTTAACACTGGTCACGATAACAGCATACGGACTACGGACCTCTTATCATATACATTACAGAATGTACCAAATATCACACGATATGTATGAGAAATTTTATAGATGGTGCATGCTCCATACTTCCTTCAAGTGAACTTTCTCTCGGTACTTCCTCGTGGACTTCAATTAAAACGGAGTCATGCACAAGATTGAGAGTCTACCTTACTTCCCAGACGACATACACGAGATAGCTATATACTGTACGGCATGTTTAACGAGATCAAGATCATACATATGATTATACATATACATTGCATTAGGAAAATAGAAACTATCTAATTGGTTATTTTTAGAATGAAAAAAACATATCTTCGGACAGACGGAAGTTAAAAAGCAGTCCTTTATTTTTAAGAGCGAATTCTTGTCGACTCTCTAAAAGTCAGGACTTCGGTTTGGTTTTTTGTTTTCACTTCTTCAATGGTAATGTGTCCGGCTGGGTTGCTCTGAGACTTACGAATAGACTTCGATGTAACCCAATTAGATCGAATAACACGGCGAACGAAAGAGCGAACGAATGGAAGAATGTGAACGTAATAGGCGCAAAGAGGATTAAATCCGCCTTTCGTCTTCTCAGCGAATATCGAACGAGAGGTCACTATCTCGCTATAAGGCCGGATTGTTAGATTTGTTTTGCAGAGCTAAGAAGACATACGAATGTTGTATACTAAATGAGAATCGAATACAACCTATTCCATCATTTGAAATTGAATTTGGAAGCCATGACATTGGCCTGTATTAGGAAACTAGCCCCCCGATGGGCGGACATATATTTCCGCTTCGTTGTTTGGCTTCGCCACGAAATTTGTTCTTCGCCTTGATATTTAGACTATTACATTCTGGACTTTCCCTTTACATTTGAGCTTCGCCTCTTAAATGTGGGATCCATGTTTCAATTCGGTAATTTTCCTCTCATGGTTTCACTCTTCGGCTTTGCTTACAAACTTTGGCTTATGTCTTGACATTTGGGGGTCGCTCTGAAGGAGCGACGACGTCATTTTTGTTCATCTTAGACTTCACCCGATGGGCTTCGCCTCAAAAATTTGGGCTTCACTATTGGCATTTACCATTTAGACTAAGCTCTGGTGTGGGGCTTAGTTCTCATTACCAGCGTTCCTTTATTTACCCGAAGGGCCGGACCATGTTGCGGTATCGCTACGAAATGTCTTCTTTGAAATTGTAACCGAAACGGCGTTTCCATGCGTTCCAGTGTAAATTAACCTCTGCACAGAGGTGTTTAGTTGCAAGTATAGCCAGCCGTGTCTCAGAATCCCTGCAGTCCTATATCTGTTAAAGATCACGATCGATATCGGGACTAGAAGATGAGGCTAATGTGAGAATTGGTTCCCAAACCCCAAAATAGATTCTTGGCCACGGTGAACGCAGCTATATCTTTAATCGCACGAAAAGTACGTACTTTCCCATTTAGATCTGGTACAACTCGACCTAACCATTTTTTTTTTGTCACCATCTTATCATATTTTGTACAAATTGTAAATACACTTTTAGTTCTAGAGTGTAGGTGTATAGCATCATTTGGCTGGACGCGCAAGAGAAGAAAAATTACAACGAGAAGAACGAAAACTTGGAACTTGTCAATGAGAGCGTCAAATTTGAGCTTATATCTCCGGAAATACGATGGTTACGCGAATGTGATCGAAGCATACTTAGCTGCTTTTCTCCAATGAAGCTAACAGACTTAGTTTCGAAAAGCGTCCAGTGAAGCGTTTGCATTGTACACGGGATAGGTTTGACGTCCCGAAGAAGATTGTTGTAAACCTTAGAGTACACCTTCTGCGACATGCGTTGAATGACATGTTCGTGAAGAGTATACAACATTTAATTAGAAATTCACTTTGGCAAGATGATAAGATATTTCATTAGATGACGAAAGGTTTCAAGTTTCAAGTCTGCACTTATTTGTTACTCGGGTAGTTTTATTTAGTTACAAAGGTAGATACTACATTATGACGTTTTGGCGGTATTTAATTACATTTCGGCCCGAGAGTAAACAACAGCCGAAACATAAAAATGATCGAAACCCTAACCAGTATGCCACGTAGTACACAAACGTTTCTGGCTGCCATTTACCAGAGGGGATGGAAACTTTAATTTGCACTTTGCAGTCTTGCCACGCGCTCGACTTCAAAATGAATACAACTGTCACTTTATGTCACCGACACAACTTTCAAGAAGAATTTCCCCTTTTAAAAAACACGACACGACAATCCACTTCATTAACCGTATCCCACACCCGAGCAAGTGAAAACTACGACTTACCGCGGAGCAACCGAGAACGAACTCGAAACACACCACCCAAAAGTGTGACTACGTTCATTGGCCCAACCGCTAACATTTTAAGAGGCCCCAATACATTTTTTGGTATTTGAAATAAGCATTTCTAGGCTTTCATTTTGCCACAGCGACCAAGTGAAATTTTCAAGCCCATTTTCTTCGCTCGGAAAACGGCGAATCCTCACAGTCTATTAGCTAAATACATTTTGCTGATGTTTAATTTGGAAAACTTCCCTTCTATGCTCTGCACCATGAGAAACAATACGAGGGCTGGCAGTAGATAGACGTCTAGATGTTCTGACTGCAATACAAGGTAATCAACTAGATCCAAGCTGGCACGCAAGTTAATCAACTAGAAGCTGGCTAATTCTTGTACAGATTGTGCACTCTACACATTGAATTCATTTGATGCTGATAGATATTTTAACACATATTTCTTCCTATGTTCAATACCCTTACTAAATTTATATATGTGCTTTAGAAAATAGCATGCATATTGCTTCTCAATGATACAATGTAAAAAAAAACGATTATCCGAGCAGGACCCTTAAGCTGGTGGTCGGGCCAGGGCCCACCCGCATAGGTAAAAATGATTCATCTCTGACTCGGGAGGAGTTTAGTTACGTCGCTGACACCAAGCATTGAAATAACGTGTTCACTGACGCCAAAACTTTCAGTTCGCAGATATGTTCACAATTATTACTGTTGGATCATCGCACTGTCGAACGTGATGGCTTATCATTGCTTAGCTGCCAAATTGCACTCGACGAAAATTTACTCGATGAAAAAATTGACATCACAGTGCCCTGGTCGAGTAGTGTGATTCACGTCAGTAGACGATAAGGCGACGAAGTTGGATACTAATATATGCATTATACAATGAACGCTTACATAAAGAATATTAAAATCCTAGTTAAGTTAAATTAATATTTATCAGGTCCTCGAGTAAGCAGGTATTTTTGAAGTGATTTTAATATTCTTAAAAATATTAAAATCACTTCAAAAATGCCTGCCTACTCGAGGACTCGAACCCCGGACCTATTGCTTACATGGCAACTGCTCTACCACTGAGCTAAGCAGGATACTACAGGTTAGCAGCTAATCAAGGGTAGAGAGCAGTTGCCATGTCAGTAAAAGGTCCGGGGTTCGAATTTTCGAGTAGGCAGATATTTTTGAAGTCATTTTAATATTCTTCATGTTAATACTAGCCGTGTATTTGGCTTTGAATTTGTAATCCTTGTAAGCGCTTACGTACTTTAAATGCCGCTAAAGAGCAATAGGTTGGTCCTACGATATGATCCACAATTTTCAGCCTGTATTATATCTACCAGTACATATATCTATGTACAATTGATTTGGAACCACCATAACAAATTATTTGCTGTGTTGGTAACAATAATTCCACCCATGCGACTGATTGGTCATGGCTTGATGTCAAAACGATTAGACAGGGGGGAATCACTCGTTGTAGTATTGAAACATGAACAATGACATATATTTTTGAGCATCTACTGGTATTGTGACACTACCAAGTAGTTGTGAATCGATATGTTGAATATAAATATATCTATGTATATCAGCAATGCTAATTACTTGAATTTAGTACTACTGTGCTAATTGCATGATTAGAAGACATAATATCAAAGAGGCCAAGTTCAAGGGGTTGTTCATCGTTATATATATATTTATATATCAACATATTACTACGTACTACCTACTACAAAGTAAGGTCGTCGGTATATGGGATATAGGTAAACACTAATGAACGGAAAGATTTTGAACTTTCAATATCCCTAATGACTCCAGAAATTAAATTTAAAATAGCATACAATACAAACAATTGGACACGCAGCGAGGAGGAATTGGTACACTCAAGGAATCATAAACTGGCCGATCAAAGAGTTATCGTTTGCTTCATTCAAACTCATTGAAAACAGTTGTGCTTGTATCTCCCAGCGACCGAATTATGTTTTTTTCTTGAGTGTACATGTGCATTCAATGATCGTTTCAAAGAATGCAAAATTCGTCCTACTTTTCTTCGTTTAAGTGTAAAAATAAAAATGGCATCGATTTTTTTGTTCCTTTAAACATTGGATGACATACTTAGCAACCACATGTGACACAATTATACAAAGGCCGAGGCGCTTAGCTCACTCGCATCGCATTAGGCCTATCTATATTATATCAGCTGACATTTTATCCCGCTGATCTAAACGGGCCCAACGGTAGACGATTTTCGCTTTCTACATCTACGTACCTCCCATCACAATACTAGTAAGCGATGCGTGTTATCTTATCGAGGCCTGTAGGTATTACTTTCACTAGTAATCCGTTGAGAGCATACAACATAATATAACCTACCAAATATACAGCTGCTGCACACACGTATAGGAAATAATTATCCCTCGTTACGTTTCGGAAGAATTACTTCATACTTAATGACCGATTAACATTACGAAATTTAGGATCTTATAAATCGCTAGGCATGGGCATCGATCTTGCAAAAAGACGTTACCGATGGATCAAAGTTCCCATGCCATGCCGTTATGGAGGTCATTCTAGTTTGCAGCAATCAATATAGCTTCTCGAAAGTTTCCAATGTACCTGTACAATGCTGTCTAGATTTAGACACAAGTGTATGTGGACTATAGTCGAGCCCCCATGCCACGACTCATCTCAGACAAACAAAAATTGGCCGAGAAAAATATGTGTTTAGACTCTCTTGGATTGTCTTTTTGCCACATCCGAATACTTGATTCTTGAAAAAAATTATAGAAACAGAAGCTAACTAAATAGCACCAGGAAAAAAGATGATACCAACATCAATATATCTCCTAAATGAATGACATGTGACAAATCTAAAATGTTGAGAGGGTCTGGTACTACAGGATGAGTGCTGCAATGCAGAGCGTTAATATAATATTTTCTTGCACGATTACCCACTTGCCGCAGTGTTATAAATAGGTAGGTTCAACCTCCTGACAACGCACGCGTAAGGCCAAAGCTACAACAATTTGCTAGGTACCATCTAGAGTCGTCCTTATCACCGGCCTTAAAGCCGTTTTTGTATTGCGCATAATTTTACAACCAATGACGTTTTGAGTAAGCGTTAACTCTTTCCTGAACAGAACAAAAACAAATCACCGACATCAAAATTAGCCGTGACTGTGAGCTAGGAATAAATAGCATTTAGTATCGACACTACACATTGTAATTGAAAAGATAACCAAAACAGTTTGCATTACTTCAAATGCAGAGCTGACTATTGATTACTAGATAACACGTTTTCCATTCCCCCGTTCACGGTACGTATCTCGTAGTTAGAGAATTTCGTGCTTGGTAAAAAAGAAGTTCCAGACTGCTGTCTGCGACATACATATGGCTGTAATAGGTACCTACTAGTCTCTCTGGGGTTAACGGACCATTCGAGACACAAAGCCCAATGGTCTCCATGGCTTAATTCCCCAAATAGTTGGTAAATAGAGAGCACTGAATCAACCCACCCAACAATACTGGATGGTATGTATATTGCTTTCTTCATACCATCAATTATCTTAAAATCACCAAAACACTCAATCCACGTAAACAGAAACTGAAGCTAGTATTGATGCATAGAATTCTCAACGTATTACGCACTAGCTTCCTTTATAATCACGATCGATTGATATTTACAGCAGAGATACAATTTAAGTCCCTCCACAAGCTCTCACGAGCCTAGCAGGACGCCTCACGATTCAACAACACATGCATGGTCTCGCGTTGCCCATCCGTTGCGACAAGCTATGATCGAAGGTACAATCAATGATTCTCTCGAGTTCCTTCTAATAGTAGTCACTAATAAAGCTAAGATGTATAACCCAGCTGGACAAGTCAAAAAACCACGTGGTCACTCGTTGTATGAATATCGCTTAGATTACCTGCATAATTTTCTTACCGATGCATTTTTCGGCCACAAAGGCTTCCTATTTCGTTAACAGGTTTCATATTAGCAAGGGCACTTCTCTTTTCAAAGAGCAATTTTGTAAAGCCTTTTTTTCTAATTTTTGTTACCAAAGAAATATTGTGCTGCAGAAAATTTAGTCGATCTTTATGTTGTTATTGATAACAGTCAAAATATGTACTACGGAAACTATTGCCACAGCGACCTAAAATCTCGATTATGGCAATTCCCGAGAGAAAGGTATTGTTCTCTTCAAAGTTCAACTAAAGCATTGAATACTGACAGCAGTGAGTGTCGGGCGATCCACAATGTTGACCAATGATCATCAATTTGGCCAACAAAATTTTCCACGGTATCGCGCCGTAAAAACATGCATTCGACGTGTGAGCTATATAAGCAGTAATCACATAATATTTTCAAGTTTCACAACTTCTGTGAACTCAAAATATTTAGTTAAGCTTTAATTGTCTTCATCGTTATATAGTTATAATTCACAAATTGGTAGAGTATGGGTTATATAAGCACAGTGCTTGCGGACACGCACGTGGAAACCAATGAAATTAAAGGATGCTTGCGTTGGACAACCATAAATAAATAAAATTTAATTATTTCGGCTATAGAGCTGTTACTTCAAGCTGGGTCACTGGGGTTTTATATCAAGTTTCGAAATCAAATTTTGAATTTTGATCTCGCGAATGGGACGAAATTCCCGCGAGTTCTCCTATTTTAAAAAGAGTTCGTTAGGTAGGTAGGTTCCTTGGAGGTACCTTTGTTTATCGTTAAATTGTTAAATATAAGTTTAATTCATTTTTGATCTCGCATTAGCAATTAGTTCATGGATACGATATGACCTACTCCCAGAATCAAGACAGAAGGATCAGACTAAAGTCGTGCTGTGTCTGCAGAATAGAAGAATCAATATTTATCACCAGTCATAAGTCATAACACACAATTTAATCTGATTGGCCAAATAGCATATAATACTTAAATCAAACTTTCTAGACTCGATAGCAACATTATTTATTTAAGAAAAAAACTTATAAAAGGGCGTAACTGCTATACATGTACAAAAGAGGAACTATAAGTAAAGAAAACTAATGCAAATATTCCGAATCTAAATTCACAACGCAGGTCGATCTCCACGAAACCGAACTTTGGACCTAGCACTCATTTCCTTTGATCAGACATTAGACTGATGTTAGAACTTGGGGGCTGATAGGAAAAAATGATTAATACAACAATCAAGCTACAATTGAATTGTTTTCCCTTTCAGTGCAGTAATGCAATCTCTTACGAAACTGTTTAGCTGGGTATACTATGACCAACTCAACTGTGAGTGATGAGTGTGAAGTTCAAAAATTCTTCTTCTATCGGATGATTACACTTTTTAGTGCTTGCTACATTTATTTATACACTTCGTAAGGGAGTACTGGTAAAAAAACGTGACCGACACTACACATTCAATTGATCTGCTCCTTCTAGGTGTGTTCTCTCGATATTTTGGAGTTCGACAACCTGTGGGCTAGAACTTGCTGGAGAGCTTACGAAATATTGAGGGTGCAAACGTGCAAACCTTATCAGCTCTTTCTACTAATCCGTCACCAAAGTCCACCACAACCCCTGGGGAGGTGCCAATGTCTCGGCGCTAAGGACAGAGATTCCATAAGTAGAAAAACTACTTGTGAATCAATTCAATGGTCAATGAATGTGTGATGGACCAGATATGCTGAACTTACCTCTCATGTAAGAGCACATTTAGTTAGCACTAGACTAGACAACTTCCTGGTAATTAAACACAGTAGAAAAGGGAAAAATGTACACGACCTACACTTTAACACGATTGACGTCCACACCACGTTCTATCACCTGACACTGACCACTAGAAATCTGGCATGAGTGAGAAACTGTGAATGGATGCTGTGCTGTGACAACACTGCCGATTGTTAATATAAATTCCATTGAACTAACTGCTGCTGCAACAAATATGACGATTTTCCACCAATGGCGCACCCGATGAGTTATGTGCTGCTCTCTACCGTAAATATTGTAACTAAACAACACCAACAAACTCAAAACGACACCAAATTTGAACGTTCAATGGAATGTTGTGCACTCGCAATAATCACTATGAGTATATTCTCATATCTTCCAGCCAAGATTTGGCAAAAAGTGTTATTAGCTATCACATTTCTATACGAACCGTAAAAATCAGCCAGTTTTATCGACGATTGCGGTTTGACTTCAGGCTATTTGCGGCCTAGGCTGCTGAGTGCAGACAAGACCAACTGCTTGCATCCCCCACCACACAAATTGCTAACTTAAATTATTTAATTTCACATATTAATGATCAGAATCACTTAGTACACGAGAAGCTCATCGGCCATTCTTACCTAGATTGTTTTATAGTGTCCTCTGGTGTCCATTTGACACCTCCTATCACACCACCTCCTCATCCTATCATTTGTGTTGGGTACATTTTACTGTGGCAATAATAAGAACATATCTGGGTATGATCAAAAATAGCCCATCTCACCTGAAGGCAGACGGGCTTTTCATAGATTTGGACTGATGTAGCAGGCCTTTCTTCCTGCCTGGGTGAATTAATTAAGTCAGCAATATTTTTGATCCCATATCCTTTCAAACACGATGCTACTCACTGAACAGACAGATTTCGAAATCAAGTCAGTCCTATGATGCAACATACCCAGCTGTATATTTAAAATATACAAATTGTCAGTTTCCATTTTTTACTGGGGTTGTAAACTAAACTGTATGAACGTGCCCCTCAGAACGGTTCAAATTGCAGCCTAGGTTACCTTGTGGTTGAGCTGACCCTGGGTTCACCCCAATTCTTGAGACCTCAATTCTACAGCACATTGGGTTTTTCTTGCCCATGGCAATAGCAGATCTGATTTTAAAATTATCTGTGCGATATCTCATCATAATAAATGCAGCCACCTTACACAATAAGGACCAGTCCCCTAAAATTGCATTTTCTAAAATATTTACAGACAGAGAATTGTTTCCGAGTCAAAAAATATGTGTGTTAACATTTCTGGGGCTGAATTACAGAAATTTTTCGGTGCATAAGTTTTTTCTTATAGTAAAGTTTCTAAGGAACTTAAATGGTTTGTCTTGATATTTAAAAACAAATTCCAGAAACTTTCCTAGGCACTTTCCGTAAGTCTCCCAATGTTGTCCTCCTACCAAACCGAACAATGGACGACTAGCGTTCCAGAGGCGATCAGCATTGGGGGATTTTTAACGCCATAAGAAAAGCATTGTCCCCCAA
>QKMV01001947.1:0-14431 GCA_003287335.1 Lednia tumana
TATTCTATTATGTATTATTTGTTTGCTTATTTATTTGTATTCCATTCTAGTCTAGAAACGCGGTATCCACCGCTAAACGTGGTGGTTAAAATAGGACGCTTCCTAACGAGAACGTCCACGCCAACGTGGAAGATGCATTGTAGGGGCTCATCCATCTGAAGTTAGCTTAGGTAATGGCAAAATTACAAGGAGAGCCGAAGACAATTCAACGATTAAAGTTTAGATAAACTGGAGCAGTAAAAATAAGCCCATCACACCATCTGCAGTTTGATGAAGCGGCGAGACTCGATGAGAGTTAATCTTGACCAGGAAGAGTGCAATGCTCCTTTAAATGCAGGATTGATAGCTAAAATAGTCACGCAACGAAGATCTTAAATGATTGCCGTTTGCAAAAAATTCGATGAATCGACTAGAAAATAAAGTAAGTGCAAAAAGATGCTCGGAACAAGATGCTGGAACTTTTGGAGTAGTTTGTTTTAATTGGGGGAGTTTGATTCAGAACATCCCAACTACTTTCTTTGTTATTCTTGTGAATGCATATGTAAATAAGGCTGCAAATAAACATATCGTATTGCACGGTATTTTACTTTTTGCATGAATAATATCATCATTTATTTTCTCAAGAATGAATTTAGCGCCGGTAACATTTTAGAAGTGTTAACGCACAGTAATTCTTTAACTTACACGGGCTCATAGTTTAAATAATACTATTAAATCTATTTTGTCAAGAGTGATAAGTCATTTATAATGGGTCATAAATTATAATTGTAAGCGTTCAAATTTGCATAATGTGCATAAACGTAAATGTACTTTATTTCACACTATTGTCTGATTGAAGATTCGTATAAAACAGCGGATTTGCAAAATTGTTCTATATATCTCTGGTTTGTTGGATAAACTAGACCAGCTAAAAGAATGCTTTATTATTGCGATGAACCACAATAAATCCAAAAAGATTCACCTCCCCTCAGCTTGGCTGGCGGTCTTTAACAAATAAAAAATGTGCTCTGCCAAAATGAATAAACAGCAAAGTGTAACGGTCTATTAGAAAGGGCAGTTTAAATAAAAATATGGCCATTCTTCTTTGAAATCGATGGCACTTTATGTATGATACACTATTATGTCCTGTAATAGTGGCACAAAAAGTAAAAAAAGCAACGTGTTTAATTCAAACAGCATTTGGTTTGTGGTTTGTCTTTGAAGGTAAGTGCCATCGACTGAAGCAATTAATCAATAGAATGGTTGACAAATTGACGAGGTTCGTTGACCATCTGAGACGGGAAATACGTTTAAAACTAGAGTTAAAAGTCGTTTCTAAATACGATGTCTGTACATTAAATGGTTTGTTCTGGTGGGGTTTTTACAACAAACAAACTGCTAGAAGTGAAAAACCCAGAAAAAAATCGCTTACAAACATTTTGATTCTGACTGTTACAATGAAACGTTGCTAGTTGGATGATTTGGCGAAATTTCGGCGATTCAAAGTTAGCAATCGGTATGAGTCGATTCCAGAGTCTTTTGGACTTGGAGTGAGATTTAAAAAATACTGACGTTTCGGTATCTTCAGCTATCTTAAGGCGTTTCGGCCAACTTCAGGATCAGGATCAACTCAGGATCGGCCTGAAGATCCCTCATTTCAAAAATTGCAGATTATACGAGCTCTGTTGTGCCACACTCTCCAGCTCCTTCAATTCGGAACAAAAGTTAACACTGCACCAAACTACCACGTAGCTAAAGGTCTGTTTGTTTCGCTACACCAAACTACACCAGTGAAGGCAGTGTATCATTTTCGTGTTTGCTTGTAAAAGTGTAACTACACCGGCTTGCACTGCGCTGTGTGCTTGTCGGGTGTAGCGACACTGCGTGTGCAGGATATGCAGCTAAACCTTAGGTGGTGTAAGGATGCAGTGTAGAATCTGAGTCCCAGTTAATTTAGAAAGGGTGGTCTTCTTTTTGATAACTTAGTGAAGATGAGCACGTCAAAGGCGATAATTATTAGGAATGACTGTTCAATGGATGATAATTCAAGGAGTTCAAAAATATAACCAGCATGTAATAATTGATAATCTAATATTGTGAAGACGACATATTTTTGAGGTTAAAATAACTAAAGACCACATACAATCTACATTTGAACCCATACAATCCTAGCAGATGCATTGCCACCATATTATAACGAAACTAATACGTTTTCAAAAGAATCTTCGAAATAAAAGCCAAAGCAGGGCTCAAGACTGATAGAACGAGTTTGTTTGTACACCAGTTTTACCCTAACCATTCTAAACTAAGATTCTGTTTCTTGTACTATGCCATAATTTCCGCCTACACCAGCTACACCGGGGGTGTAAAAGTGTAGGACAAACAAATAGACATTAAATGTGACTCAAGCATCCCTGGTGCATTTGCAACGGGAATGTGTTTGTTTATTCCACAGCCCTCGTTGCCGGCGCGCCCCAATTATTCACTCGGCGTTATCAACGTATCGTATCATTATTAAAAAAAAAAAAAACTCTACGAAGACACCGAGTAATGAGGTCAGCTCATCTCAGGGGGTTACAGAATCCGATATTCGCACACGACACGACGAGAAAACGAGAAGCGACAAAAAATGCATTTCGATTCCCAGGAGTAGTGAGGGCATCTTTGACGTTCTAAGGATGCCAGCTTAGAGTTTTAATCCCGAATCAGATCATTTCATTGATCATTTTCTAGTTTTCTAGGGTTAGCTATGTTAAATCACTTCGGATTGCAGAATCACCTTTACTCTCAGTTTAGCATGCCAGACAAAATGCAACGAAGCCTGCTAGCTGTATGCGAGAATGTGTACGTTAACAGTACAGAGGAAGATGCGAAATGAAAATTGCCTGGAAAGAGTAAATTGCATGACCCCGTAATTCTTGAATTGCACCAATAGGTACAATGCACGCCAAACCAAGAACTCCAGCCATGCAATCTTCGTTGTCTGTAATTTACAGAATGGATGGACTCGACTATCTTTACAGTGCAGCAATAATAGAGCTCCACGGTATATCCCTTGCCATGGCTGAAACGAGACACGTATCTAATTAATGGATTTGGTAAAACAAGGTGAACTAGCATGCTTTAGAAAATGCTGGTCTTTTCTAAATTAAAAAATAGCTTTGGTGTTGTAAGTGTGTAAGGATGACTGTGATAAAATGTCAAATAAAAGGGAGACACATTTGTAATTATTTGCTGGACAGTTAGTTAGGATAATGGAAAACATTCTCTCTCTTTAGAATTGGAGATCGGAGACGAAGAGTGATGTGGCGTTTCTCAAATACATCATTCATTAATCGAGAAAATCGAGAAAATTTTGTTAGAAAAATACGAAAGCTGATTGTGTGGACTTCATAAGAATCTCGTAGAGGTGCTTTTAATTGTCCTATAGGTAGTTACGGTTTACTGTACAGTTGCTTCTCTGTAGGTGCATATACTGAGATGAGATTGAGAAAGGACCTCTTGTGAAAGGTGTCTGACGTGTATGCAGGCCGATCAAATTGAAATCGGTCTTCTCAAATTTAATCTGGAAGCTAGCAATGCCAACAACGTAGCCGACATGTAGATCCATAATGGGCTACTTCAGGACCTAACATCTCTTTCCTTTCTGCACAGACCACTTCTTCATCTATCAAAGGTTCTGAAGAGCTTCGCCTAAAACCGTATTTTTCATGATATTTGATCACCGCCGTTTAAGACCAAAATCCTCTGCAATATATTCGATGTAATAGTTGAAATAAATTCCGCGTTCAAATACCATTCATGACCTACCTCTTCGACAGAAAAATGAAAAGTACCAACATCTACAACCATGTTTTACTGCTAGTAACAAGGCAGAGGCAAAGGTAAGACAAGACTATTCTAGATAACTATACTCGTCTTCGGTGAGTCCTGATTTTGCGCGCTGGTGAATGAAACCGAAATGTGGTTTGTGTGTGTGTGAATCTTCACAGTCACTCATCCAGATTTCCGTCGGCCAGTCTCCGACCGTGTCGTGCGTTACGCCGTCGGGAGATCTGCCAACTGATAACCGTCATTGCGAACACACGCATGGACGTTCGCTTCTCCCCAATGTGCAGAAATTACTGCTTGAATGTCGGACGAAGACATGGACGTGCGAACTGTGTAGCGGCCCCTTCGCAATTTACGCGTGATTGGACTTGGAGTGACCTGACTGGGCTCACACGCATCAAATAACACTGTTCGTGATATTAGATGTTTTTTTGACGCGCTGGCATTTAGAGAACTCTCAAGAGCTGCGTCAGATGTGATTTTATTAACTTAATTAGTCTGTAGGTAACTCACTGAAGTTTGTTGTCGCGGTAGCTTTCAGAGCCATTGTTGTTGAAAGGCATTGTGCTATACGGTTACGCGCCATGCTTGGAAGATATTTTTGGCCCTAAAAAGACTCTCCTGAGGATGTGCATGCCAACGTGGACGAAACTTCGAGATTTTTACGGCTCTTTATAGAGGGCTAACAATGTCTTAAAAAACGAACGCGTCACCGAAATAACAAAATGTCTTTTAACTGAAGTTTAGCGGAAATAATGTTTGATCATAAGTTATATTAATACCAATATGGTCGTACAGTGACTAAAAAATTCTGGAGAATGGAGAGAGAACGCAATATTTAGTACAGCTAACAACATCATTCATCACGTCAGCACATGGATATCGGGTAATTGTTTTCAGCATCCTACTTGATAAAATAGTCTGAATAAACGAGTTTATTTTAATTTTTAACGCACCTTATTATAAAATAGAGCGTGGCTCACCTAGAAGAGAAGTTTACAAGTACACGTTGAATATTCCCTAAATGGACAGCCACTATATGAACAATAATTAAAATAAACGCAATACTTATCTTGCTCGTGTGGTAGGGTTATCACAGGTGTCAAGAAAAATACTTTGCAGCCATGTCTGGCTGTAATAATAATGCAAGGGAACATGCATGCCTTAATAACCCCCTGATAACAAGTCTGGCCTGGCAGGCTGCTCACTGATAGTGCGAAGTAAAAAGCTTGACCTACCTCATTATTGTCATACATACACTTCATACGGATAGTTCTTTATCAGTTTACAAAGCCGTAAATACATTTTAAGTTTTCGACACTAACGCCATACTCGCCGCACTTTTGTCTTCACATTTAATACACGAAATATACATTTTATAGTAGTAAAAATATTCACAGAAAATCTAAAGTCAACGACTCGAGTGAGTTGGAACATTTATTATGATGTAAAAATGTTAGCCTAACAATGGGAAATTTCAGTATGGTTTTAGAACTTATAGCCCTCATAGGTAACAATTCTCGATTTGAAGATTTCATTTGGAACGGAATTGTAATTAGCTCAGACGATGTTCAGACGCATTAAATTGTCTATGTGCATTTACATTTTACCAGTAAGCAATTATACAAAGTTTACAGCATAACTCATTATGGAAACACTTAACGTATTCCCATTGTGAAGTCTGCACTCTTTCCGCGATTTTTAACTTGTTCGTTAAATACGGGGCACTGTAATAGTGAAGTCCCTAAAATTATTGTTGTTCTCGGTATGATATGCTACCCAAATTAAAGCCTAACTAATATGTTTCATAAGATGTTACAGAATGATCTATTACAGTACAATGTCTGTTACGGGTAGTCGACTTCATTGAAACAAATGTGTAAACCAGCAGAGGGCTAAAATGGCCATTCCTTGCATTTTGTCTTTCCGTGATAAAGAGCAGTGACAAGCGGTGCATCACAAAACGGAGCGATACGATTTGTCATAAAAGTACAGCGCAAATAGGACTTTATCCCATAGCTCCAACTCCAAAGTACATAATAGAACGACAGGATGGACGCCCATTTTCCCCTACTCGCAGACTAGATGCATTCACAGTTTATTAATGTCGTATACATAATTATTCACACATATTTTATCGCAATGCAGATTGCAGAGAATAAGTAACTTACAATGCCTATATATCGTTAAAGAGAGGTTGTGGAACAAATGTAAGCTCGTAACATTAACCTCTCGTCTCACGCATTTTAGTTTGAAAACTGTAGCATTCGTGTAGGCCATTTATTACAGTTTTATAACCGGAAAAGGATGCAACTATGCTAAATTTTAATTATAAAACTGAGATTCTGTAAGGGAACTCATCAACCTGAGTTTGGATCAGCCAAACTGTTATTTATGCTCAGCTCGTACGCTGTTCTTGCGTGCAGCCCTCGGTGCATTTTAAAAAGCAAAGGTCGCGACTACATCATGATATTAATTTTGTATCCACGATTCTAGACTAACTAGCAACAGTCAAATTTGCCATCGTAGCGAAAATTAAACGCTCTGCTCACTCGTATTTTCTTACAAGTCCGTACGACAGTTATTTTAAAAGTGTACCAAATGTTTTAATTGAAAAATGTCAAATGTCGATTTAAAAACAACTGAATTTCCAAAACTTTAGACAATGACTGAACACAATAGTGGCATACGTGTGTTATCTAGAGAGGTAGGGTGCGATATCAAATTGGTTGGTAAATGTTGGTAATTTTGCCAAAAATCGCGAAATACCTTCTTTTTTTGCGTTTTTTGACCGAGTATCAACATTTTTCCAACCAGCTTTTTCAATCAACATTATCGTATCCTAAAGCTTTACGTTACACACACAAAAAAATTTACTTTTTTTCAAGTAAACCACACTGGAGTTTGCATTTTTTAAATAGTTGTCGCTTGGGCCTAAAAAAACACCAATGGGTAGAACGTAGAATTTTTGTGACGACGAATTTTGATGAACCTAGTTGGTTTAGAATCGAGGCCAAAAAGTAGAATATAACGAGCTGTATAGTTGAACCTAAACCACACTTAATTTAGTTTGTTCAAATTATGTTTGTATCGCTTCCATTTTTCTCCCAAAAAAAAACAACTTATTATTAGAAGAACAGTAATTGTGTTTGAAGATCAAATTCATTCCACCTCAAAAATATCTGGTTGGATCCTTCGGATGTAGTCTCTTAAAAAACCTCATCAGCGCTAGAAACTGAGCTATCGAGACGAAAAATCGTCGCCTAGGTTTCGTGTCGTTTGGCTCAGTTGCATTGGAGGCTAAATCCAAAGCACCGAAGTTTGAGTCCCCGACCAGCCAGACATTTTTGAGGTAAAATCAATATTCATCATTATTAAACTAAGCATTGTTAATGGTTTTAAATTGGTACCTCTTTCGGTAAATGGTTTTCTTCTGGTTTTACAAACATTTTATACACATTCAACATAATACAACTGTACATTAAACGGGGAAAATAGTTTTAGGTATATTAATCTAGTTACGCACTATAAAACCCATCCTTCCTAGTTATTCCCTGTTATTAATGAACCCATGGCGTCAATTTTATCGCAAAAAAATTCACATTGTTCTTGCAAATTTAGTGTGCAATAGGTGGAGTGCGTGCATTTTCTTAGAAATATAGAGAGTGGTTGCAAATGTAGGATTTTAGCTCTAAAACATTGCCTGATGCATTCGCTTATACTTCCGCAGCAACATAAGGTTGTAATAATTGATTTGAAATACACGAGCTATACTTGTAATTTACATGTTACCGTGGCGCATGATAAGCACACGTTGTAGACACACGTGATAAAATTTGAAATTTGAATCAAGAGCGACGACTAGTTCAAAAGAAATCAGTCTGCGCTGCTTGCTGTTCATTATCATATTATAGTGCCTACTACTTAGTAATTTGCACTGGAAGAATGGAAACCAAAATCAGACCAGCAGACTGATTGTTCTCTCATTGAAAACAGATCTTACGGTACATCTGGTGACCAAAAATAACTGCTATACGCCTATTTTTGAGGTTGCTTACTGTTTCAAAATGTACATCTTCACCTCATGCCAAAATTGTGATTTTTAGAAGGTGCTTGAAGCGTTTCGGGCAACTAAGAAAAAAACTTTACAGCTTTCACAAGGATCCTAGTTCATACTTTTATCTTTAGTCAAAAATCTTCCATGAGCAAAGATGGCTTTATTTGGAAAAGTTCAGTCCGTTTAGAAAAATTGGCATATTTTTTTTGTCAAACATTTTTTGTCAAAAAAAATCGCATAGTTGAATGAATCTAAGATTGATATGACACGAAACTGCACTTCTTGAGTGATGGTTTGTTAAACGAAATAAAATCCCGTTACAGATTGAAGAAATTAGTCACAATGAATATAAGTAAAAAATATCATTTGTCAACGTAGAGTGCCCAACATCTCCATGCCGAGGACACGAGCGAAACAATCATACTTTTCTTAACAACACTCAAGAATCACAAACTTTTCCGCATCCGCGCTGCAAAACACAAAGCCTTGCACATCACATACACATGTTACGTAATGCACGTCAAACCTATTTTTATGTTCTTTTACTACCCGAGAATGATTATCAAGCCACGAGCCGCAGTCGGCAGTCCGCACACTCTTGCGTGATAAATGGCGATATTCCCAGCCGCCTTCCATCAGCATATTACGTATGAATCGCATTCACCACGCCGCCACGCGCGCTCACCATTAACACTGTTTTCACAGCAAAAAAAACAAAAAAATCAAGCCACACACACACCTACCATACTATATACATTTTATGTGTTACAAGGTTTTGGGGAAGGGAGTTCGGTTCCGTGATACATGCATCCTATAAAATAAATATAAAACTGCACTTTTATGTATTTTTATTTTACGGCATAATTGTGTATGCATTGTTGTTATGGTCAATATACGGATGTTGACCATCAATGATCTTTTCCATTCATGGTCCAGGAAAATACGCACCAAAGTTATCAATAATATCGATCGTATACTTGAATCTACTGCCATAGACACCTCGATCGCAACATCGTAATAACACTGGTAGACCGGTGGTGTGATTTGCTGGGAGTTATCCCGTGGTTAGGCTTAAATGTCGATACATATAAAACCGAACTGTATAAAGGTAAACTAATACATATTTTGGTAATTAAAATGTCTCTTAAAATTGCGCTCAAAGTAGGAAAATTGAAAAAAAAAAACAAGATGCTGCATTTTGACGACGCACACTCTGTACCATCGTCTCTCCTTTTCAAAGACAACCTTCTATGACTACCTAGTACTCTCTGATCACCCTATACTATTCCGCAGACTGATCCAAGCATTACATTATCATATTTCATACCTAGTTCAATTTACTAAACCGATTTCAAACGCATAAAATAAATAGCACAAGGGCGCGGGCGAATCCAAACTATTTCGCGTATGGATAATTAAAATAGATAACAGCTTTCTGCCTTGTTATGTAAATCTAAGTGGCTGATCGCCTGCCTAGCCACACCAACCGATAAAACCACATACAGCGATTGCGATGAGTCTGGTTTATTTGCAGCCGATACGTTCTCATTTTACAGCTTGTAAGGTTTGTCAACTATATTGCCTTTACTGCTTTTATTCGTACGAAATTGGTTGGCCTAGATAATGAAACTGCACGCATGTTGTGCGTTGCGTGACTTGGTGACAGCTTGAATGCAGAGGTAATTCACGTTATGTCATCGAATCTGATTAAACATTGATGGTCAAGAAGAGGTGTAGGTATTATATAGTCAAGCGTCAACAGTTAATTCAAATTATGATGTAATTTTGTTACATGTGACGAAGTGGCTAAAATTGCTATTACATAGCCAATGGGGCTAGGCAGCTTTCGGGTTACATTAAAAATCTCCAATTATCAAGGTTATAACGAATGCAAACGGAATTTGCATGTAAATTTAAGTAAAGAAATTTCGCAGCGTGAAGTTGAAACGTAAACGGTTCAAATGACTATACAGTGGCCACTTTAAAAATTAAACTTGGCATTGTTCAGTATTTTATGTGGACATATTCGCACGGGATGTCACTGGACATACTCGCACTGTGAGAATACCTACTAAATAGTGTACTACGTACCTACTAAACCTAAGTACAATGCTGCTACTATAACCCTCTATGGCCAAACGCACATTTGTGGAGAAATAGACGTATTACCATTTGAACCCACGATGGTCCAAAATTCGTAATAAGCAGATAGTATCCAATCGGAGACACGGATGCAAGTAGGATTTAGGATTTCAATAGTTCCAAATAGATTTCATTAATCAAAAGACGAATCTATTCTTTAGGAAAGCGTTTTTGCAAATACGATATGGAATCGTGAAATCGCATTTTTCAAAACCGATGAAATAACAATTCTAAGAAGATTCTCGCAGCTGGAGGAAAATGACTGCATCAACTACAATAGCAACACATCGTGCGTGAACGTTTATATTATACACGTATGCGCTGCGCGCGCTAAACTCTTTTAATATTATTAATATCAAAAGTATTATTGGATTGGATGAAATGCCACTTCATGACGAAGAGATTCTGCTCAAGACGCCTAATCGTGACTTGATTTTATGCCGCGTATGACTTGATTCATATCATATTCGAGTTATCTTCGTCTCAATCTGATTTTGATGGAATCATCTATTTTCCGCTTTATAATCTCTACACACATTCACATAAATGACAAGATCTTTTTTTAACATCTTTTCCATAATCATACGATACGGCTGGGTAATTTTACTTGGTAATCTTTTAAATCGAACTAATTATTATCGCGAGATGGAGCCGACTCCGAGGCTTGGATGGGGCATGGCGGGAAAACGCAGTATTGCTAAAGGACTATCCATCCATGCATCGTATTGTCTACGCTCTGTTGGACTCAAATTTGCTATACCAGACAGCCTACAAGGTTTCCTATACATAAGTAGGTACAGTACAGTTTTTTAATTTTTTTTTCAAACTTTTTATATAGTTGAATTGCATTTTTCGTGCACGAATCATCAATGCACGATTCTGCGTGCTGTGAGATTATTCTTCGTCCGTCCGCCAACATCCTTTTGCTGCCATCCAGCCATAGTTCGAGAGCAACAAGAAAACCTACGATTCAGGAGCAAGATGCTATGATAAGACCTCGCTAGCAGACTGTAAGTGTTCGCCCTAGACTAGTAGTGGGTGGCGGTAACAATAAGAAATCTGGATCGAAAGTAGTATAGAAATGGCATACACCTCGCTCAATTCCGCATTAAATCAAATACTGATGTGGCTCCACCGATAGTCAAGTCAGCCTTGGTGTTATATCTCTTTTTCCACCCAAAATCTCACACATGGGTAAAAAACGTACTCTTCGTCACACGCACAATGGCTATCTACATTAACTAAAAAATGTAAGTCACCGTCATGGGAATTTTCTTCTTTATACCGTGGCGAGCACCTATTATATCTGATAATTTTCTCGAGTCAGGTGCAGTGTAATAAGGAAGTCAAAGGTATAGACGCATCTGGAGCTGGGCTGGTTAAAACTCAACTGGAAGAACTATACTTGAAGGTACACCAACGACTCGTCGATCCCCGTCTTTGGTCACCGATGCGTGAAACTATGGTGAAACGGCCTCTCCGCCGCGGCGTGATATGGCCTAGTCACGGCTCCATCTTATCCATCCCTATCCGGTCTCAACACTGCAGGCTAGTCGCGATTCTGTGCGAGAAAACAGAGTTACTAAATAAAGATGCGCTCCGCTCCACAATAGGCGAACGGTGTTCACGATTTCTTCAAGCTGCATTGGACGCCAATGTCGATTTTTGCCTATATGCTATTTTCAACGTGTTAACGAGATAGCTCTTTGCGTTACAAGGCTGGGACTGGATCATTGTATTTTAATCTGTACAAGGGATCAGCGTTAACCAGAACACGAGGCAAAAACATAGCTAATTAACAGTCACTTCGAAGTTCCCAGCGCTGGAAAATATCTCCTTATACCTACACTCGTTTTCAATCAGCGCTTGTATTTGTTTTTCTTTTCAATTTCCAGATCAGCGTTATCTGATACACTTGTGGCTAGTGCGGTTATAGTATTTTACAAAATTATAGAGACGGTTAACAGGATTTAATGATCATATGGCTCTTACATGATGCTGAGTTATCATTACCATCCCGAGTTACCATAAGCTGTCGAAATCTTCCAGATACGACGTAAGATCGTATTAGGCAATAGGCACAATTTTCAATACCGCCACATTGACCACAGAATAGCTGATCTCTGTTTCAAAGTACGTGCACTTTACGACTAAAATTGTAATTGTACAGGCAATTGTTGAAACATTTTCAATAGCGCCAGAGAAGTTTTATAGCAAATGAGCAAATGGGCTAGTGCAGGTTCTTTTCCGAAATCAGAATTTCAGGCCATAAATGTCAATAGTTGAAACAAAATCCACAACTTGCCTAATTTACTTCATACACATACACACATGGAAGTTGTGGAGGCTGAGGTGGATTATTACTGCCAACTGGTTTGGTTCGACCATTTTAATTCCAGAAGCAGCTGTCAATAAGTTTTATGACCATATAAAAGAGTTATTAACATGGATTTTATAATTTATATTGGCAGCACTTAACTAGTTGATTGGTTTTAACGATTCGTGAGTAAACTAATAGTATAACTTGTTATATACGTTATTTAAACGACTCCAGGTAAACTAAACACATAGATACGCAATTAAGTACTTGTTATTAGAGATGAGTATGGTATTTACAATCACACAGTTGGTGCGAAAGAATCACTTATTGAACGTATATCGTTACAGCTTGACGGTTTATGTTTCAATTTATTCGTAAATTTGAAATAAAATTAATGTCTATCTACATATAATACGCCGTAATTTGTATGTGATGGTTGACATGTCAAGAAAAAATTATAGAATTTCAATGGAATTCTAATCGAATCCGCAGACACACGGTATTGGGATTGAACCTAAGTTCGCCCAGCCGGAGAATGCACGTGTTCTGTACCTTATACCGTTTATCTCTGAAAGAAAACTCACAGACTTCACAATTCGTGTGTAGCATTATTTTTACCATTTGCGTAAATTTCAAAATTGCAGATAGATGGGGGCGGTTTTGATTGAACGCGAACGCGTTATTGGGATCGAACGAACCTGGTTCGCCCTAGCCAGACGCTTCGGTCAATGCTCCCGTCGAAAGCTGCAGCAGAGTGCGAATTAAGGACTAGTGGCTGATAGTAGGTGGATAGGTGCTAAAAACTTTATTAATTAAATAGTTAGCACTAGAAAAGTTACAACGGAGAGCAGTGCAGCTTTACGATTGCCATGTCCTAAAATCAAATCTTGCGCACAATGTCATTGGCTCGGGTAAACAAGCTTGAAAAAGTACAAGAGCTCCATCAGTTTAAATGATTAAAATTAATTTTTTACTATTCCTGATGATGGTGAAAATAATAAGTTTTAATCTAATGCAACACAATCTGACGGTTGTCGCGCCCCTAAGCAATACTGTTAATCAATTCGTTCACACAGTAGTAAGCTAAGACACAAATCGTTTTTAGGCAAAGTACCGTGTAAAAATCAAAGTTGTTACACTGGTTTGCAATATGAGAGTTAGCATAAATTAAAAGTATTAAAAGAAAATCTTCTTGTCAGAATAAAAGAGATGGACAGGACATGGCTTCATTCTGATATAATCATAGTGAATCTTAAGTAAAAGGTAGGCTGGTATGCTTAGGTTAACATTATGAAACGACATTACTTAAAAGTGGCTTCCAAATTTGGCTATTGGCAATCAAACGATTTGACCCCACAGAATCTTTGAGAAAAGAAAAAAAAATTAAATAAACAACAGTTTTCAGGCATGGAACATTTAATACTGACCCAAACAAGAATGTAAGTTAAACTTCTGGCACGCAAAATAATATTCGCATAAATCAAATTCTTGAAACTCATATCTTGATATCCTAATATTAGTACTAGTTTCCAAAAAAATGATGAATTCAATCTGGGTTTGGACGCTGAGAAATCGAATAAGAAATCCTTCAATTTTTTATTTATTTCAATATTCCCAGACTTTTCAATTTTCAGTCTTTCAGGCGATATGATTTGAATTTTGCACGTTGTAAAATACCATCTAAAACAAGACCCACTATTTGAATATAGCTCAACAAAAAATGTATAGACATACCTGGCGGTTATGCGTTTTGCGTCAGAAGTGCGTCACTGGGGGCTTTAAATCAAATATCTCTGGGAAGTGAATAATAATTAAAGTAACGTATTTAGACAAATAGGAATAACTTTAGTTGCAATATGCAGTATCAGTTTCCAAAGCGAAACAATATTAATTCATGTAGCGCATTGCTTTGAAGTTTGATTAGAACAGATTGCAATTGCAATTTCGTTCGAAGTGCTCATGCAGATGATAATTTCCTCCTAATACTATAGAACATGTAAAATGTTAATTTTACGGTGGGAACTGTTTTGTGTGTGTGTGTGTGTGTGTGTGTGTGTGTGTGTGTGTGTGTGTGTGTGTGTGTGTGTGTGTGTGTGTGTGTG
>QKMV01001948.1:0-14429 GCA_003287335.1 Lednia tumana
CCCCCCATTCATTCATTTGCTTTGGTATCTAAAATTTGCGTTGGTCTTGTTCCGTGGTTGCACGGGATTTTTTTACTGGCTGTTAGTATATTTTGGAGGAAATTTTGCAGCAATGAAAAGCGTAACAAGACATTGGACCTTTTTAAAAACTTGTCCGTCTACTTTAAACCAATGAGGATCATACTATCCACTTTCCAGCATGCTCTACGACGAAATTCATTCCGATCAATCCGTTCTCTTCCAGCTAATCTACCTTTCTTTGTCATCTGCACTCTTTGAATTCGAATTGGCTCGGCTCTTCTAGTTCTACATCTTTCCCTCTTCGCTAATCTTTGTCTTCGCGACGATTTCGTTTAGGGGCTATCAACTCCGCAGACAGTCTCAAACTAAGGCATGCGCCGGCGCAGCCGAATACAGATCGAGCGGGGTTCAGGAAAGATGTGCTCACTAGGCTTGCGCGCGCAAGCTTTGCGTTACCCACGCTAGAATGTAATTACAGAAGGTGGTGCGATACCAGTGCAGAGGTAATATTATGTGTTTTCTGGGCTATATGGTTACTTGGTTGTAGGTGAGCACCAGAAAAAAATCATACAATAAATTATGGACTACCCATGGGTTACTTATAGGTGAGCAGCCTGATCAGCGATTCCATTATTCATGCGGCCGCCGAATCAGATGGATGAAAGCAAGCTGCTGAACTGTTCTTCATGGGATGGACTGCGGTTGTAGTGTAGGTGTGCTGCCGGGTCTAAATACATCATGAGTTCGAACATAGTAAAATCTTTAAAACGTTAAATATTACATCTTTGCTTCTTAATTAACTATACCTATGCTCCTCTATAGGTGAGGTGTGCCAAATAAATTTCAATTAAAATAGTAAAATCAAATTAGCTGCGTGAGGCTGAGCCTCACCCAGCAAGCTGTCACTGCTTCCATACATTCGTCTGTTCTACTTTCGAGACAATGTAAAAACGTCATCATTCATTCGTCCTAACACGCACGCACACATACGCACACAAAAATACAAACTAAATATTTAACAATGATACATTTTCTATCTATCAATAATCTTCATAGATTCATTGATCTTCATTGTTTCAATATTTGCTCTGTGTGGGGTAACCATGGCTGCATGATTGATGCAGTCTGCGAGCAAGGTTGACTTGTCGATTCATCTATCTCTGTTCTTATGTCTGCATCTGCACATAGAGACCAGCTTAGAAGTTGGTGGACCAGATTCTTACCTCCACTTGCTTTGCTGCATGTGCTCCGGTCTGCTTAACAGATCTGCGAATGCTTGTGCCATGACAATCATATCTGTTTCAGATCGATTATGGCCGTTAAAAAGGAAATGACGGGCCCACCTAAAGCAATCACTACATATAGTAGTTAAAAAAATTTCGCCACCATTTACTCAGTTTTCTTTTTGAGTAACGTGACCATGCGCTCCGTGCTACTACTTTTTAAGCAAATTATCTTTTCTAGCCAGCTTTGTTGACCATATACAACCTTACTGCAGTTGACATGCAAGTTCTCCTGTTCAAACAACATACTTTTTTCCAGTAACACAATATGCAATATAACAAAACAGCATAACATAAATATTCCAAACAGTGCGCAACTATGCCATTGATTTAATAGAGTCATGATGCCTGTCTGCAAGGCCTAAGTCTACCCGATTGATTACAATAAACTCGCCGAGATGAATTTCAATTAACAATGATAATGACATCTAACACACGCGTCCCACATCCGTCAAAAGTGTGTGTTTTTCCTGTAGGCTTGCCGTTAGCGGGTGACATTCCACGATCGGGGGACCTCGTCGTATGATGATCATGTCATATGGCTGTCATCGCAAACCTACGCTACTGCAGCAGCTTTAACTCGCGCTCCAGAGCGAGATGATAGCAAAAAGATTGCTCCTTATAAGGTAACGATGACATGGCCTCCCTCGCCTGGCCACCCAAGCAAATGAAGACATTAGTGGAGGTATTGCATCGTTTGGGATGTCGATCACGATCAACCCGGCCAGCGTGGACGGTGGAAACTCTGGGAGACGGGACGGGACAGGCGTTGTTTTGGGACAATGTTGGACTGACTGTTCTTGGAAAATGAGTTTCGGTTTTGCCACTTGTTTCGTAATTTTTTGGATGAGGACTTGATTAAAATGTTAGTAGAATCATTCGCGGTTTTTTTTGACACACAGTTTCAATATGCATGCCAACTTTGACCGTGTGCAGGTGTGATTTCTAAGTTATTAGTTATAACTGTGAATTAAGTGTTACTGTGAATTGTTTGGTTGGTAGATCATCACAGTGTGCCTAATTGGTGTAGTATGCTTTGGAAAGATTGCAGAGTATCGAGCAGAACGGTGAAATGCGATACAGAGCGATGTTAAACACTCTAAGCTTTTACTTAAAATAAATATTTTTGTAATACATCAGACATCTATATTTCTTCACGCAAAAGAGAGAATGGGCCAATAAATTTGTCAGTAAATTGTGTTTTTATTATGAGAGGAGGGGTTCTCTTGTGATAAAACAAGCGTGTACGGTGTGTGTGAAAAAGTTGACACAAAATGTGGTAAAATATCTGCCCTGACACATTCGATAGTTCGGTGACGCAGCAAAAACAAGGGACGTCATATATATAAAGGAGTATTATTCGAAAATAGCTCAAGGCAGTAGAACCATACCGGTTAATGTTAATATAAATATTTAAGTGTGTTTCAGAGCGTCATCACAGTTGAATATTTAAAATTTCAGTTCGACTAATTATCTCTCAAAGGCTTGACACAAAGTCGAGTGATTTGGTTGAGTATTAGATGGCGGTATGCTCTGCTCACAATTGATTGGAACATATTTCTGGCAGCTCACAACGAAAGCGACGCCGCCGACAGTGACGCCGACGCCGACTCCAGCACCGACCTTTTGTCTCTTCCATCACTCACCCGCCATACCTCCAATTAAGTACGTGCCACAGAACGGTATAATCAGGACAATGTCAATCACCCGTGTGACGGACGCTAAAACATTAACTTGCCACATGCAAATTCCAATCGGTTTCAATTCGTTCAAACTTTTTCATTTCATTCGTGTGGCATATTTGAACGAATTAGCGTACGTGCCGCGTCGGTGGTACATGCTTACCACGATTATTTTATCAGTTTCATAAACTGAACGGTATCCATTCGTGTTTTATTGATTTGGAGGAAACATGTTTCAAGCGTGGAAGCCTGTTATTTTAGAACAAGCATTATAGGTTAGCTTAACCAACAGGAAACGAATGGGAAAAATCGAGCACGGCACCTCCACTGAAAAGCATACACCATACATGCATGGCGCCTCCACGATATCACCGCAACCACAAAGCTGAAATTTACAACCTCGAATGACGCTTGCTGAACGCCGGCACCTTTTTTCTTTTTTTTTTCATACCTTTATATCTTTTGGCTTTTAGTCCACAGGGTTGTAAATACCGTGGTCAAAATTAGGCCCGACAACCGCGGTCATTAATGCAGTCCACTTGTCTACCATATCTTATCCGCACAATTTATTTTACAACAAAGTTACCAAATGCGGCAGTAATGTCTCGTAAAGATGCTGTGTAAATGCGATATTAGGCATTGTGCTGTATTGTTTTTACAACAGTTCAAAGTAAATACCGCTTAGTCTAGGCGCCTTAGACGCCATGCTCGAATAATCTTTTGAACACGAATTCACAGCCGTTGCTCTTTTTATAAGGTTGAAATGTGATCGTAAAAATAATAAGGCTATAAGAGTGCGGGCATTTCTCTACCTGGTGATTTACCTGCATGTATGCTCGTATTGTGTGCCATCATAAATGATTCCTATTGTTTTGAGATTGTATCCCGCTGCGGATGGCTTGCTGCATTCCACAGACCAACAGTCATATCCATGTCTTCTATTACGATATACTTCTTACGAATCAAACAAGAACATATTTGTGAACATCTCCTTACATCGTTAAGACGATGTCATTGAAATAGTTCAACTGACTTTTAACCCTACCTTGTGCTGTGAAATATTTCCCTAGAGAAATTACTTAAAAAAAAATGTTTAAAAAAATATATTTGTATGTTTTAAAGTTGACCTATATTTCTTACAGTTGGTCGAGTCGTTTTCGCAGGAATCATAAAACAATTATGAAGACATAACTTGAAACAAACATCTCTCTGCTCCTAATACAGAACGGCGCATCGCGGTATATGTCATGATGATTGTTTATTGTTACGAGTGTATAATCATTGAATATAGAAGAATTGTCCGGTTGATTCATTGTCTCAACTAGCGGCCATCTACTATGTCGTTTGCCGGTGGTCTGCGTCCTATTCTGGTTCTGATTTGTGGTGGTCTCTCGATTGTCGTGTGCCCGAGAAGCCCGGCTTTGGCAGGATCCGCGACTAATAGCTAGAGCTGGACCAACGCTCATTTCCACTCGGACAATGCTAGGCAGCATGCATCAAACTTTTTATTGCGGCCAACAAACTTTTGGTTCGACTGTAGTATTGGAAAACATGAAGTTGTAGATAGAGTCAATACCATCTTTGGCAAAAAGTATTACTGCATGCTACTAATTTATATTTAGTTTCGGATTAGGAATATGAAGGTTGTACTATTCATTTGATGAAATAAGTTCGCTGGGATCTGTTTCAATTCGTGAGTATAGTTTATTGCATTTTTTGTGACACGGTGGGTTGACTTTTGATCATGGGTATATTTTAGATATAGGTACCACTTCTTATATTTTATTACTTTTTGCATTCTATAAATATTTATACCAGTTATATAACAATTTCCTTTTCTTGATGATTTACCGATATGTGTAATACGAGACTGAGAGATTGACACATCTATTTTGAGAAATACACTCGTTTGTTACGTATTTGGTAATAATTAGGTGGTATATGATAATTTCAATTATAGACTCGAGGGACTGAAATTCATTTATATTAACTTGGTGTTTGCCACACATTATATGCAATATCATTCTCCATATTATATTTCTGTTTTTAACGAATATTGTGTTTTTTTGTTTAATCTACAAGTATAGTAATAGTCTACATACATTTACAATATACATATACAATGCTTCAACAGACGGTTTTATAATACAGAAATGACGAACCCGTGATGGATAATTCTAGAACATGTCCAATCTCTGGTCGAAGATACTATCTACTCTTTCAGCTCTTTCCTCCTCGCGAATGCATCCGAGAACTCTCTGCACGCTGCATCACAATGGCACAGTCTTGGTATATAAGACGCGAATTATAGGTACATTTATAATACTAAACACGTTTCTTGGTTTAGAAAAGTTCGCGTCTTTGAAAAGAGAAACAAGATATATCTAAACAAGTAACCGAAGTATCACATTTATATAATTATTACAATATTATTTCTACAGCATAGTTCAATTAATTAACGTTTTGTAATAACGATACACTACCTCAATAGCATTACGTAGAACATGATCATGCTGTTCCGTGTACCACGCTGCACAATATTTATTATTGTCTTCTTACACGGATAACTGAACACACAACAAATATAATTGTCCATGTTGTAATTGTCTGTAGTAGATATAGAAACTTATTTACACGTAAGAAAGGAAAATCACATTTTTTTCTCGCAACTCAAAAGCCAGACTGCGAAAACATTGGCAATTGGTCGACTGACTCGATAATTTACAATCATATACTATCGTCGCATACGGGAAACGAGATTTCCCTGCGTTTTCGCATGCGTCTCGCGTTTGCGTCGTTCGAAATAAGGATACGTGGTTTTGTCGTCGTCGTCGTCATCGTCGTCGTACTCGAAGTCGTCACGGGGACGAGGTATAGGGAAAGAGTTTGCGTGCAGCAAACATCAATCACTTATCGCAGCGGCCATATAGGAGCTCTCGGCCTAGGCTGAAGCAAGGGTCAGGCCTTATTCAACGCCGTCTGATGTTTGCCCTCGACCGGTGACAGCTTCGCCCCGGACACCGTGTGAAGGTGCTCGCTCACCGACGACCCGGACGACGACGACGACGACGCCCCGGGCGCCGCGACGGTCACAGACGTACCTCCATTCATAGCGAACGGCGACGACGAAGCAGCCGCAGCCGCCGCCGCTACGACCGCTGCTTTCGACAGCACTGACGACAACGGCGTCATACCTCCACCGCCTACACTTCCGTTATGCCCGCCGGCACCAAATGTTCGCGTATAAGTCTCCAGCAAAGACGCTTCGCCGGGGGCGCCACTTCCACCCGCAAGGTGTGATCCGTAAAAACTCCGGTAGAAATCGGGATGCGGTCTCCCGTACGAGCCGGGATGTGGGTGGAAAGGTTGCATTCCTCGATTCGCCAGCGGCGACATGAGTTTGCCGGAATAGAATGCTGACGTAGTGACCGGAGGCGACATGTGGTGGACGTCGCTTTCCTTGCTGGCCATGTCGGCGAGTGACCAGATGCGGGGCTTCGAAGGTGTCGTGCCGCCTCCGACGGCGGCACTTGGAGGTGGTGGAGACGAGGCTGACGAAGGGTTCGGCCCAAGAAGCCTTGTGTGGGGGTGGTGTAGGTGGTAAGCGGGATGGATGAGGTGCTGGGGCCTCTCGAAGAGGCACTCGGGGGAGTCGGGCCCCGAGTCCGGTCGCGACTCGCTCCACTCACTGCCGGTGTCCATGCCGACGCACGGTCGGTCGAGTAGCTCGAGTCGGTGGTGCGCGGGTCGATCCCCGTCTTCGCTCGAGCCCGTACCCGAATCTTTTGAGTCTGCAACGAAGAAACATTCACTCTGAAGTTGCTTCAACGACTCCTACTCGCGTTCCGAACAGCTGCTACGGGAACGACGAACGCTTTCGTCGAAAATGCGATTGGCCATCACTAAGCACGCTTCTAACGTCAACTAACATCATTTCACAGCTTCTGAAAGTCATCCGGAGCGCCATTCACGACAACAATGGCAATAATAGAGCGATCTTTCTCGATGATACCACCGGCCAGCGTCCCTCAATCATACCGAGTGGGCATATCAGTTATCAGTTATCACGTCCGGAAATCAGGACCCCATAAGGATCACGAATCGCTGACGGGGGAAGCTAACAACCGTGGGATGCCATTCAACCCCGTATCTTTATAACAACATTAACCATTATGCCCCATATGTTTAGGCCATTATTTGGCGTCGTTTTACCCTGTTATTTATGAGAAACGCGCGGTCAAAGAGCTGATGCGATTATCTGTCAGGAGTCAGGAAGAGACCATGTGTATTAATATCGCTAGCAAGATCTGATGTGATCGGTGTGGCTGGGAATTACAACGCAGTTGGGGGCCGCCGAGAGAGCGAGGAGGCGGGGAGGGTGATTGAATTAAGGCAAAATTAATGGAGATTTTATATAAACACGCGGGTAATGTCTGTATTGCAACTGTCCGTGACAACCCCCCCCCCCCTGGCGAGCGTTAAATTACTCGTTCAGATTTCACTCAAGATTGAAAGCGTACGTAACTGCCTGAATAAAAAACAACGTTGTTCAACACTGTGTTGCAGCATTACGATGGTCGATGGGTCCGCTATTATGCTATTCGGGAAATGGCCGATTTAGGGCCAGTATATATTACAGTGCGTTGATAAGTCCTCGATGGTTATCTTTTGGATAAGCTGTACCTATACCAGCCACTCTATAGTATAGGATAGGACAGTCAAACTTTACTAGCAAGCTTACTTTAGTTATACCACGATAGACGCTATCACCTACATATAATCTGGTCACTAGGCCTCAACCGAAACGGCCATTTTGAAGTCTGCACTAATAAAAGTGATGCAGGGGCAGAAACATGTAAAATGTTCTTTTAGTTCCAACGCTCTTATTTCGCTCTAACCGCTCATATTTATTTCTAAAGGATATCAGTCGCGTTTTACACAATTGTATCAAAAATTATTCACAAAAAATAAAGACTTCGATTTAAAACATAGTTTCTCGAATAAGCAGTCAGTTTCTTGCACAGTTAATAATTCAGAAAAAAAGGGCGTTTAAACAATAAAAAGCATAGACATTTTAAATACCGCTACTAATACCCACGTTTTCAAAAATCGCTTGGTACCATATACGTGATAAGCGATCGTTCATCACAAATCTGATTGGCTGCGGCCAAAGATATGACGTTGGTAGTTTAGTGTCAGTTAAGTTTTCAGCAGTTTGACCCAGTTATTAACAGTTTTTTTAAAAAAGATATGACTTCTTTAACGAACCGTTACATTCAAAACCATCTCTAAAAGAGCAGCCTCTGACTGAGAAACCTAATCTTCAACGAAACAGTACAAGGTGACTCACCAGGATCTTTGGCGTTGTCGGCGCTTTTCCTTCCACTCTCGTCGTCGTTGTTATTGTCTTCGTCTTCAACGCGGTTTCGTGGCTCCCACGTCATCTTGTTCTCTTTCTTGAGACGTCGCCGCGCGTTCGCGAACCACGTCGACACTTGGGTGAGCGTCATCTTGGTGATGATGGCCAACATGATCTTCTCTCCTTTCGTCGGGTACGGGTTCTTCTTGTGCTCGTTCAGCCACGCTTTCAACGTGCTCGTTGTTTCTCGCGTCGCATTTTTCCGACGGGCTCCGTTGAGGTCCATTCCGTAGCTGAAAAGATAAAGAAAAACGGCTCATTAATTTTAAATAGAGAGCGTTCGCTTTGAAATGGTTTGCTTCATACTGGAAATTTCAGAGCTTAAAAATTCAGAGTCTAAAAAATGCCATGTATAAAAGTTCTTATTATTATGCATTTGGTCTTTATGAACAAGAGTTTCACAGGTTAATGAGAAATAGGAGAACAGAGAATAGGGGAAACCCGGTTCAGGGTGCCTACTTTCGAAAGATTCTCGTTGAAGAGAATTCTCGTTTCCCATTTGATTTAAAAGAGGAAATATTTTGTACTATAGCCTCGAAGTCTCTCAACTTGCTCCCGAACAGAACTAGTATGAAAAGGTAACCCACCCACTTTTTGACTAAGCGAAATGCTGCTTAATTTCAACGATATATCGAGAATCAATGCATTCAACACGCTAAACCGTTCGGTGATGGTGATTAAAAATTATATCGTATTGTACAAAGAGCCGTTGAAGTTAAAAAATGCAAATAACTTCATTGTATCCCGCATTAGCTTGATTTCGACACCAAAGTTTCTTCAAAGTTAACATGCTTTACGTTTGCTTTTTGCGTTTTTGATCTTAAGCCCGTAACCGAAACCGAAATATTGGTGGTTTGCACCGAACCGTATCTGCCATCACGTTTTGAACATTGAACCAAATTCCGCTGCCCGTACCAAAATAATTCTCTGAACCGAAATCGTCACCGCACCACAAAAATAAAACGGTTCAAATATCCGAGTGAAATATTTGCTTGTACTTTTAAATCACAACGACGTTGCCATTTATTACGAACTTTTGAATATGCGTTTTAGTTTGTTTTTTCTGGTGTAACATTGGGGGCTTTCGAACGGTCCTCGTTATCGGAGAAGTTTCTTAAAACGGCGTTTGGATTGTCCTTTATTTCCGCGACGTCTGTGTTTAATATTCTTTTTCCCCTCTTTTTCTTCTATACCCGTTATACGAATAGAACTTAAGCCCTTATCAAAGATTAAACTTTCTAAAACACCGAAATGCTGAATCGACTAAATCGAAATTAAATTCCCGTCTCATTTCTTTTTCCCAGTTTTTTCTCCGTCCTGCTCTTCTTTAAGTGGAAGTAAAAGATCTAGTGGCCTGATAAGGAATGGGAAATTGGGGACAAGCGGGTAGAAGCAAGGAGTAAGATGAGGAGGGTAATACATGGCTGCTGACTCGGTGGCCAGAACGAGGAACGGACGAGGAAAGTTTGAGAAGGAAGCGAGAAAGCATCGTGTAGAACGGTGCTGCTGAGACGATCACATGATCAGCACGGTAAAGCACCGGTGAAATGAATAGGAACAAGTCGTGGGAGGTACACTCGCTTTCCTTGTCAGTTATAGGGGATGAAAATGTTGGCTTGAGGAAAAGCGATCTGAGCTTTGCATCGTAAGAGAGAGCTCGTGGTAAATGACTCTTGACTCGTTCAACGAGTCTCACGTGTCGACCATGTTTTCGTGGTCATTTTCACGCTCATAAGGTGGACGAAGTATTTACTACGGCTATTGAGTGATGCGAGGCAAGGCTCTGGCAAAGGAAGAGAAAATACTGCAACTTCTGTGCAGCCAAATGACGGCATCTGGACTGCTTTTGTCTAAACGAATTAATTTACCCATAGACGGAAGATGAACCCATCATGGTCCTATTCACTTTCCAGAAACATTTCTCCAAGTGGAGGATATCCCTTGCCCTTGCCTAGATATCCCTTTTACTCTGCTAAAAATCGAAAGGTAAGAAGCCCCTCACAACCAGGAAAACAACTAGTATCTGTACTGACAACCTGGGAACCTGGCTGGAGATCGCCAACAGAGGTTCTTATCAGAGCTAAGTTGATTTGGACGTTGTGGTGAGGAACTTTAAAAGGGTTTCAAGTGAGTATCTTTCATCTACTGAATGCAAAATGATTTACTGTGTGCGATCGTCAGCTCATCTGAGGGATTTTAGAAATTGATTGGAACGGATTTCAAATCTGTTCACTCTTAATAAAAAGACGGATAATGAACATTCGAGCCATCTAATTTCGTTGCTTTTTGCCAAGATAATCTGTTATCACGCAATCAATTTGTTACGAACGACAATGTTTTGCACTGACGACCGGAAGAGTTCGATTCGAGCAACCAGCACATCAATAATTAAAACAAAACAGCGCGTCGCATATGACGACAGCTCACGATTTTTTCATCTGCCAATTTGTCATCTGTGTTTTATGCAAACGAAGCGATAGAATTAATAAAGCTGTCACTTAGCTCCAGCATGTTACCAACTATGTACGTATAGCACAATTTTTCGCTTTAACAATCAAAACATTTCCATTTCAGTTATAAAACCCGCATCTGATTCGCAAACGTACGTACACTGAAAATTTTATTCGATTTAAAAAAAATGTATATCTCTTCGTGCATTTTTAGTAGTCACCCCTTTCCAAACGCCAACGCGTCTAACGCTTATATATACACCACCCCTCCCACTCCATACACAACCCGCATCTGCAAATATACCATTGATGACTGTATACTCATTTTCCAAATCCAGAAAGCTGAAAGCGGATTAAAAAATCACGAGTGTTGGCATGCTGGAGTACTGATAACAGCGCATAACATTATAGCACACACCCCATTCCAGAATTGCTCTGCTACCCCCTGGTTTTGTGCATAGGCCAATGAGTTTGTGTCTGCCTTGATCGCATTATCAGTGTACGCTCGGTGCCGACGGGGAGATTGCTAATCGGAGCGCAATGCTGGAGCCCGATGGTTAGTGCCACATGGACGGACCCAATAGTCCATGTTTTAGCACTGGAGCTCAGAGGGAAGCGTCGAGATGGAGATAATAATGTAATGCGCGCGCGTTGAAAGCTCTCTATCCAATGGAATAAATCCAAGCTTTTAAGGGTAGACAAGTTGATTTTTTTAAATGTTGTTTGAAGAAACAATGGCGGAAATTCGTTTTGAAGTGTGCATATATACGTGGTTGTCAAAGGTTGGACGTAATCGGGAGGCGTTATTTTTTTTTGTATCGTCTTATCAGTAATTGGTGTAATAAAATTTTGGAACTATCTTTGCGGTTGACACAAATTTTAATTTCACCACATTGCATAAATTTTAAATGTGGTACAAGGCAGGACGTTTAAAACAAACAAAAACCAGATAATTTTCTAGCTAATTTCTGCTTTTATCGCTACGAGAAAGAGCCTACCTACATTTACGTGTCATTTTCTGTAGCTTTCAGCTTACACGTGTTAACGGACAAAAACACAAATGCAAGGCAATACCGCAGACCGAACCCAGTGGTCACCTGGGTCAGTATTTGTGGACGACACAGCTTGGCTATAAGCGTTTTTTAAATGTTCTCTGTTGCACCACCGACGCGAGTCCACCCTTCATTGGTCAGAGAGTGCTTCATAATGACCATCATAACTAGCATCCCTTGCCTAGACCACAACTGGGTTCGCTAGCCACATAATGGACTCGGTCTGACAGGGGCAATTGCAGAGCGCAGCTCTGTTAATCATGGCGCTACCTCGATGCCATCGGTAAACTGACTAACCTCTCGGTGTTTACCCATAGCGCAATAGCTTGTGTTGCAATTACGATAATATACAAGCCAAGCTCCTGTGGGTTAGGTACGAGAAAGTGAACAATACGAAACTGTGTAGCGTTTTAGGTTGCGTTCAGCAGTTTCCCACTTGATTTCTTTGGTTGTTTCATGGTAGTTGAGACGTGCGAAATAGATTCAAGGCTGATTGACTGTTGATTAAACGCATTGTCAGAAGTGTTTTAATTTTAATCTGCAGTTCCGACAGCCAGCTGTAATATTGGGCTGCATTTGATGGATGCAATTTGTTATTAAAACCACAAGACGTTATATAGATATATTTTCCTTTCTCATCTCGTTCCTCTTTTCAGACTCCGATGATGAATCGAATTTTCATTTTTCCCAATGGAAAATTGCGTTCTCGTGAAAGACGATGAGATAATAAATCTAAATTTATCCAAGCTCTACATCCAGAGGCACAGCGCGAAGAGCCCACGGAGCAAATTATTATCCATGAAAATAAACTTTCTTCGGCGCGGCAAAACGCGCGCCGGGAATCTTCTTAAAACTTTGCCATCAGTTTAAAGTGAACATCAATTTGTGCGGTGTTATAGGCAAGGCACTCGCCTTGGGCTGATGCTATACCCCCAAGGGCCATCTTTTTCCTCGTCTCGCGCCCTTGTTTTCTGTGGAGCACCATCTCACTCAACTCGCCTGCCATAGGCTGATGGCTTGTACGAAGCTTTGAAAACTAATTATTCTCGCCGTGAGGAGGTCTTTACTTAGCAACTAACAAGACGAAGCGCCGTGGACTCATCGAGGCATGTTAATAAGATAGTGCTCGAGGAGAAAATGATGGATGGAGGTATTCATGCACAAAGATTTCAACAAGAATGAAACTTAACTTGCGCGAGGAAATTACGAACTAGATGGAAAATTGAGATGTAAATGGTGTGCTTCATAAAGTGATGATGACGATGAGAGTATTAACATTTGGTAAAACAATGAAGGGTTAAGATCGTAAATAAATTTGCGTGGCTGCGCGTCGAGAGAGAATAATATGGAATAAATTTATACGGTTACTTAATGTGAGTATAATAGAGATTATTTAACAAAATAGGGCTTTGAACATTAATGTGCAATAGACGCCAGGCAAGTATTCTGTTCCAATGGAGACGGCTTTGTGGTTCTCGTGGAAGTGGAAATGGATAGGACACAGATAGGTATATGTTTCGTAGCCTGCGTGCATGTTCTTCGCTGAAAAGATTCAGCTAACCATAATAATATTAGCATGTATTATGCATATCATATAATTGGTTCTGAAATAAATTTGTAACTTGGAATAGATACACATTTCAATTAAATAGATAGTGATATTCGACGTGGTACTACAGCTTTATTATGAGTGGTTATGGGGTTAAAAACAAACGGACTGCACTTTGCTTAGTGCGTCGTGTATTTTCCTTCACTAACGGGTGTAATTCAGATTGTTTCTACGACGGCATCGTTAGAGAAACACTATACCGGACTTGTGCAACTATGGCCATCGCCGAGTCCAACAGAACATAATGCCATGGACCTGTTCCACTCCATAGCGCGTCGATAATATCATCAATCCTATTCTATCGTCCGGACATTGTTCGTCGAAGATGTGCACCGCTTATAATGCCAGGTTCTGTATATAAGTGGTAATAAAGATCAGATACGCGATGTTATAGATGATTCCCAAAGAGAAGACAAAGAGACAACAATAATAAATACTCGTTCAATACTAAGACATTGCAACAACGTCTTTGACTATTTCCGCCCGAAGGAATGAGCGAACGATTGTTCGTAGTTTGTTTCGATTCGAAGGAGCTATACTAAAAGAAAACCCCTTTCTTTGTCCCAATCGTTCGGAAAAAAGGAAAGAAAAGCAGGCGCATTCAGTTTCCATGGTAATGGTGTGGGTGGGTTGGGAATGTCCATGTGTGTGTGTGTGTGTGTGTGTGAGTCGCGCTGTGAGCTCGCATGGCACTGAAGAGATGTCGAAGTCGATCACATTGTCGTGGAACATTTTTCGTGTGCGCCTCTTCAGCCACTTCGGATATATAGGACGATTTAACCGCTCCGGCCATTTTGTTGTAGTGCACGATTCAACGAGCACAACTAACACCAAGTCACAAACACACACACACACACACACACACACACACACACACACACACACACACACACACACACACACACACACACAC
>QKMV01001949.1:0-14427 GCA_003287335.1 Lednia tumana
CCTCGTTATACCAATCAATAAATGAACTTTTAACACGAGTTTAATGTATGGTTAATGAATTGCATGTGAGCCCTGCACGGTACAGCGACGGGTTGAAAGCGTCCGCTAATTCACCCTAAGCGACGGATGGGACGTACGTCATATTAAACCTATTAAAATAAATTGTGGTTGCTGCTTGCCGCTCGCATACATTTTGTAACGCAAAGCCATGACACGTCAGCAAAGGCGATATTTTTTAGATTCCAACTCTAGATATCTTTGATTAGGAAAGTGGAAGATAATTTGTACTAACTGCTAACTTGAAGTTTTGAACCATCTTCAACGAGACGAACATCGTTTTTAGAGCTAACACTTTGAGTTCCAGTACCGTTTAATTTGGTACTTAGGTGTACATGAGAAATTGAATATCATTTGAAACGGTGGGTACGTGTGAATCACGTTGGCTCGACATCGCTCACGGCTCATTCACCACAAAACAGTCGAACATCAATTTATTATCCTCTCCTCCCACGTCAAGCGGGGTGGAGGGCGGGCAGGCAGGCGGGCGGGATGTTGAGGATAGGGGCTACGTTTTCGCTGCGGTGTCTCCACGAGAGCTGGCATACAAAACCGGAAGTTAATATCGCTCGGGTCGGGGGCCCAAGATGAGCCCTTTGTCCACGCGATGCAATCATGCAGCGAATAGCGATCGATGTCGGCGGATCAACTATCTTCGCTGCGCTCACCTTCCCGCTGTCCCATGAACCTGGCCGCGACCCTCGCTAGACGTTGGCGCCCTCTGGCCCCGGAGCCGGACACAGCCGTCGGACGCATCGGCTCGCCGTGGGCCCGCGCGAGCCTACCAGTAGTTCCATCTCGCCAGCCGGGGCACTTGCGATCACATCTCGCGCCTCCTCGCCGTCACACAGCCGTGGCTCGTCGTCGTCGCGGACGTCTTCGTCGCCGCCGCCGTCGTCGTCGTCGCCGTGGGGGGCGATTAACAGCACCGATTTGCAGCACACGATGCTCAGCGTATTGATAAACTGTTGGATGTGTCGAACATGTTCACTTGCTTCCGGTGGTTTTTTCACGCGATATCCGAACCTTATTAGGAAACTTAGACGTGGACGTCGGTCTAGATTAGGAGCTTACACAACTTTATCACTGATTAGGCCATTATTACGTCGGCTATTAATCGAACCACATTCGATTCGCGTGCTGAGAACGTCGCCACTTCCTCGTCGTCGCCGTCGCGGCGCACGATGTCGTCGTGTCGTCGTGGGACGACGGATTCGACGCGGTCCTCTCGCAAAACCGCGCCCACCTAGGCACCGAGCGCGTGCAAGACGTCAAGAAACGGCGTCTCGAGTCCCGCGAGCAGACACGCACACACACGCCCGCGGACGCACGGAGCACACGCTGCAGACACGCACACGCGTTCACGGGGATTTAGAGACGAGAGTATCGCGCGGCGTCCATCGCGGCGTCGACGTCTCACAACACTCGCTCGGCGGCAAACATGGCGCGGAATGGCAAACAAGTGGGATAGATAATACGGTTGCCTACACTGCAGGCTGCGCACGCCCGATACCCGCCGCCGTCTCCACCGCCGCCGCCACCGCCGCCGTCGCGTTCGCCCGACTTGCCGGCCGCGTCGTCAACGTCGTCGACGTCGGGAGAGCGAGAGAGAGCCGCTCTGTCGCTCGCAGCATTCGCCCGACGGCGTCCTCCTGGTCGGGAAACAATGCAGCGGGTTGTCGAGCTGATGCCAGGCAGGCCGGTTATCTTTCGGGAAGGCACGGACGCACGGGCTTTTCCGTCGAGAGGCTCACTCCGTGCACTGACGTCTCCCTGCATGCGAGGGAGCCGGCCCCGGCGCAGTCGCCCTGCGACGCACTACACTACTTTTCAGTCGAACCTCGCGCGGCTCCAGTCACTTCCGGTCGCCCCCCCTCCCACTACCATCGAATGCCCCTTGCTTGCTCTCCACCCCTCGCCAGGTTGGCTGGCTAGAGCTCTCGTCGACGGCGGTAAATTGACCACGTGTTGACCTCGATGAGCCCTCGGGGAGTCTTCGGCCGCCGGCCCCTGTCAAACCTCATCGAGATTGCCAACCAAGCAGCTTCTTCTCACCGGATTCGGCGAAAACTCCATGGCGTAATCTGGGCGCCATTTTCATACCATTTTCCACACAAAGAAGATCACCACCATAATATAAGTCGATACTTTAATCCCTAAGCCGGTTTCCTCATCAAAAGCAAATCCCCTGTACGGCTTTCTGTTGGCATCTTTGTTGTGAAACTTGTACTGCATCTAAACGTGCTATACAGTTGAGTGTTGTTTGTGTACTCGCTCTCCTTCCTTCCTGCCTGCCGCGAGCCACAACCCGCAAGACAAATCACCTCCGACGACGTTATCGATTACAATAAAAGCTGGGCCCTATCAGCGTCTGACACCGGTCCGACACCGGTCCGACCCCGCCGGCGATCGGATCATAAAATATGTCCTCTTAATAAGACTTTCTCCCGACATAAAAATAACGACGCTCTTGGCCGTCCTTCGCGGTCGCCGCCGCCTCAGCAAGTATCGAGTGTGCACAACACACTCGTCGATAAAAAGCCGCGAGATGGGATCTGATTGGATGATTGAACGAGATCACCGATAAGTTCCATTGTTTTGCCATTAGAGCGTGGCCAGGCATATAGATCACCGCAACTCTGCCCCGAATTGAAACGCAGCTCGCCGCAACCGCGCGAACACCGAAGGGCTCTCGTCGTATCCGAAACTTGGCCGTCGTCATGGCGAAATTGCTTTACCCGTGGTCAGCTAACAATGATTTTAACTCGAGGATAATGGAGCCCTTTGAAGCGGCGTCCTGGGGGATGGACGGACGGACGTCTTGGCCGGCGCCGCAGGGAGAAGCTCTCAAAGACGCTGACGAGTGGCTCTGAAACACATGAGAAAGTTGTTGCGGGGCTGGACCACGGGTAGCTGGGTGGCGGACTTGGGTGGGTGGGTGGGTGGGTGGGTGGGCGAGAAGATATTGGATGGATTGAACTCTTTGGCAGCTAGCGATATCGATTGAAGAGTCAACATGCCACTCACAGGAGCCGAAGCCGGCGCGGCAAGGCGAGGCGTCGGGGCCGAGATGTGTCTTGCTCGTGTTTATGCTAAAGTGCAACTCGGCCGTGATATGAAAACACCATTAGCGAGAAACTGTGCGCCGGAAAATGAAAAGAATGATGGGTATCTCGTAAATTTAATGTTATGGTTAAACCCGAAAGTTTTCTCATCGGGTGTAATCGAGGAGACAACTCGGCGATCGGATATCGCTTGATGCAGAGAAGGTAAATATAATGGAAGCTTTGAGTCAATTCAGAACAAAGCAATTTCGTGTTGACGCTCGAGTAGAAGAAGAGGGGACGCACAATTATTTAAATATTTCAACACGTAACATGTTTCCTGCTTCATTGCAACTGGGTTTATAGGCCAGCAGGCTTGAGTGCGGCATCATGAGAACAATGCATAAAAGTACAAATTACGGTGTTAAAATTTACAGCGTTCGTTTAAATCTTTACAGTTTACACACACAATAAAAGCGAATCCACTTGCGTAGATCGCACACACAGCTTTCGTTTGTTTTCCCATTGGCTTACCGCGCTGGAATTCACCAAATTATTTACCATCTAGAACATGAGGCATTTGTAATTCGTTGTTTGTACTTTATCACTTACTAGCCAAAAAGCCCGTACAAGCATGGGACAAGACCGAAAAGGTAAAAATTTGATAGCCAAGCAAATGAACGAATGAGGAAAAATCGAGACCTCGCTGTTGAGTAAAAATAACGTTCGTTTGAGTATGGCTAATTCTAGAAGTTTTCCCCGTTCATTCATCCATTTGCTTGGGCATTTAATGTTTGCCTCTTTTCGGTCTTGTCCCGTGCTTGCACGGGCTTTTTGGCAGTATCTTAGTATGTTTTGCGGGAGAGTGTTCAGCAATGAAACTCTGCGAAGACTGTCAACGTTCACGTGGAGCATTCCGTTCTCATTCAGCTAATCTATCTTCCTCTGTCATCTGTGCTCTTTGAACTCGAATAGGTTTAACTCTTCTAATTCTGCATCTTTCCCTGTTAGCTAATTTGGGGGGGGGGGGGGGGAGGTGATGTGTGCGAGACTCAGCAGTGCCGTTCGCGCGGCATCTATGCGTTACCCACGCTAGCGTTTTATTAGAGTAGATTTATATTTAATTTGGCTCTCTCAGTTATAAAGTGAATACTGTCTCGCAAATTCATTATATTAAATTGATGAACGTTCCTGAAGCATCCGAGAGGATTCATGAAATATGAACTCTCTCGCTCCAGCCTATGCTAATTGCCAGCGACGGCAGGGATGTTTTCCCGTGCAAATGTTTTCGCGGGTGCTGCAGTGAAATGTATAAAAGCGAGAATCATTTCTGCCCTAGATTCCGCGGGTATCGATCCCTGATGGGCCGACCGGCAGGCTCTGGCGGCGGGGGAGGGTGAAGGCGGGAGGGTGTACGGGGGGAGCCAGGGGGAGCCACGCGCCTCGGGTCGCAGTGCCTCGTCTACATCGCGGCGTTCTCGGGTCGTTCACTTGCTCGCACGGCGCCCGCTAAATGAACCCATTAGACGGGGGGGCCGTCGCGACCCGCGGCTTTTGCTCTCAACGCTCATCGTCAAGAGTCCCCGAAGTCCCGGCAGCTCTCCCAAGTGACAAGTTCCAACCTCTTGGAGCATTTCCATCCTATAAAGATGTACCTATTATACCTATACTTCCTTGGTCTGTCATCTTGAACCTTGATGCGACGTGCCACTTGCCATTTCACCTGTAGGTACCTGCGAGCGATTATGACGACAGCTAGAATTCAAATTGATGCCACTAGGATATTACGAGGATTTATTTCCTCTCGTCTTTTAATCTCGATGTGCGCGTTTTACCTTCGAGGACTGAGCCGTGGTAATCCAACTGTCCTTGTTTCGCTACGAAGTAGACTACATCGAACGCAACCAGTTGTTCCTTTCCTTGGTCTTAGCGGTCTTAGCGCCAGATAATTATACGACTGGTAAACTCTCCACTCGAAGAACGAAATTGTGAATGGCACGTGTTATTTCCATCCCCCAAACAGCCCCACGCCCACCTCCTTGCTACGGCGTTTAATTATTACCCAGAGTGGCTATGCCGTCGCCTCAGGTTATTCTTCCTTGGGAGGTTGAGAAAGCATTACGCCGACGAAAAAAATTATTTACTTACTCTTTTTAAAATCTGTGAATATTGATTTACTTCATTGAGATTGATTGATGGAGGTTCGCGTCTGATTCTTACATAACCAGAGCCATTAGCGATTGAATTAAATCTCTTACTTCTAAACTTAATGTTCTCCAAATCAAATGGCAGACGAAAAACTAAAAAGCAGCGTCTCCAATTATTAATTAAATAATTCCTCGTCAGTGTCGATGGATCTTGTCTCTCAACAAGCTAGTGCTCAGGATTCTCCTTTGTGTTCAACTCAAAGTCATCGCAAAGTTATAACTTGTTTACTAATTCTTTAGCTGTAGAAGTCCTGAACAATGAAAACTGTCGTAAGAACATTCTTAGAGATAGAACAAAGGGGAACTCGATAATTAGGAAATTATCAAAATAAATGCAAGACATGGAACCACGTTAAAAGCTGCTTTGATATTTATTCTTCAAATCAATGTTAACAACTTCGTTGATAGAACGCCAACTGACAAAATAATATATTCATTTCGATCCAACAAACATCTCTGCAAAAGAAACAAAAGTCTTCCCATGCCGGGAATCGAACCCGGGCCTGCTGGGTGAAAGCCAGCTATCCTAGCCACTAGACCACATGGGATGGTGAGAGCGTAGCTGCAAACAACTTATTTGTACAAACTACCATCACAGTCCATTATTATCCTTGGTATTTTCTCGACGGTTTCCGGTAGCGTTCGGTTTTCAAGCGCGCTACCTATCTTCTAGCATATGAACCTAAGTCGACCTCGCCGGCTTGGTCGAGGCTCGATTCGCCGACGGGGGTGTGAGCACTGTGTGGGTGGGTCATAACGTTGTTATGTTTCGGCATCGGCGGACGTGCACCCACGACTTAGCTCGTGAGTGAGAGTGACAAGACTTCGCCAGTGAGAGTGTTGTTATAGAGTGCCACACCGGGAATGAGTTCGTCGTTGTCGTGCTGACTTGACCGACAGGTAACTACAAACACAGCAAGTATTCGCTTCCAATTCCAAATATCTATCGGAATAAACAAACCCGCCTTGGACCCTTCGAGCACCATGCCTTCGCGATAGTCGCGTGCAAAAGCGCTAGGTACCGTCCAGATATAACATCTAAATATTGCAACCTGACGTGTGGCGACATCATTCTACCACAGTCAAACACGTGTATTGCAACCGATCGGTTGTCTGGCTCACAATAATTTCCCCTGAAATTGGAATTTTGATATCAGAAGGGTGGGTGGATTGGGGTAGGCAGCCGCAGGCCTATCACGTATCATTCCATCTTGTTCTACCCGCAAGATACCTTCCATCGTAGTCGGTCGTCTATCATAGTTGTTATGAAAAATAGAAGAGTCAATCGCGCTCTCCGAAAGGCTTAGCGATAGAGCTGAAGATTTTGATAAAGTCTTCATCGCTTTATTTCAAGCCTTTTTTACGTTCCAAAGAGCGTCCTTACTACAACATCTACTCCCGCATCCTGTTTCTTTGACGTTGTCGCTATGGTTTGGGGGGGGGGGGGTCGCTTGGTATATATTCAACTTATTCAACCCTTCCTTTGGTCCATGGTCAATAAAGAACGGTTCGGCCACCAAATATAGCGGCATCATTCCCGAGGGTCACTTTCTGCGCATCGTATTTCATCTTTGCGATTCAATATTCCATGCTATGTTAATATTAATCTGATTCAATGGTATTAATTAAGTTTGATAGCAGTAATGGACTTACGCGAAGTCAATGCAGTTAGGAAATTAATCCCTTGTGAATGTTATAGTGTAAATGAGTGATATTTATGGAAGTGGACAAATCGAATTTTGTACGAATGGGAAAATAATGTAACAAGTTCTGGTGTTATCACGATACAAGAGTTTTATTGAAATGTATAACAATTTGAAATTGCTAAAAGAAATTAGTTTCTATAATATGGTTGGTACTACCTACTATAGGAATAAACAATAATGTTTATTATTTTTCAGCCAGCCATAGTATAATAATAAGTAGGTACTTTTAGCTTACGCAAAAATTATCGTATTTTAAAACAACACTGTTGTCTTTTAATGAATTGCCTATCTTCCAGTGATGGATGTGTACGAAATTTGTATTTACAGATTCCATTCTATGCATTGTAATTTCAACCTAATTTTGGGACTTCAGTTTCCTCGTCAAAACCTTCATTGGAGACTGTGAAGATAGTGTGCAAAAAAGCTCGGCAAAATATAGTAACTTTGCGGTGAAAGAACTTTTCTTATTGTTTAAACTCTTGCTACAAATTGTTTCAACTACTGTGCCAAAACTAGTTTTGTTCCCACTAAGCAACTCGCATACTTTTGTGGTCAACAAGGAATTTAATGACAACCTACCGACATACGGTCCAACCTTCACAACAAAACACTCACGTGTGCTGTAATAACGGGCATGTCCGCTTGCATGCTCGAGCGAAGCACATGCTCGTGTATTGCTTTGCTGGTTCTACCGCACTCATAAGTTTTTGCGGTTTTTCTCGGTTTGGTTTTAATCCAAGACATTAACAAATTTAAGATACCTGGCTGTACGAAATTAAGTTTTGTTGCTTCATTTGCCTCTCTACATGGGGTCATACCACACTTATATTCAACATCATTTTGTAACTTAAGCTCGTTTTCAAAAACCGATATTTTTCATAGTTTAATCTCATATTCTATCGATTTCATTTCAACAAACGCTGCCAATAAACGTACAATTCCCTATGTGCCAAATTCATATAACCTCCATAGATACCACTTACACGAATATCAAAAAGTAGTAATATATTATTATCAACATGCATTGTGCCTATTAATTTACTGATTGCATAAATTCCCAACTTCTGTTCATTTATCGACTAAATCCGCTGCAGTTAAGTTTAGTAAATTTAAACAATGGGCTACTGTAATCAATTCAGTAATATCATGCATTGTAAAGCAAATGCACTTAGTGTACTCGTATTTCTGTTCTGTCGTCTAGACAAGCTGCTAGATGCATCACTTATGTCATGGTTTATCACAAACAAATCAGCCCTTGCAATCAAGACCAGAGGCTCTTGGCATGCTAATAAAAAACTTGCTTTGTAATGAAAAACGTTCTCCGAGAGTGGCGATAGACGATTCATAACATTGGAAATTATCACTTTTTTGTGGGTCCGATTGGCTACAACTTTGTCTTAAGGACGTAACTCTTTACATTCAAATATTATATTAAAAAATAAGTGAATATTTGACAGAAAATCTTATAAATTTCAAACGTCAATTTCCCATTTTTCTTCCACTTACCCAGTACTGTGACTTTCCGTGCAATCTTGAGTCAAATGCCCCTCTATGCGTCCGATACTCACAAAGCTTTCACAAGTTTTAAACTCGTCAACATTGCGCATTGGAACTTATTGGAATACCCATTTGCTGCTTGTTTATTTATAATCACGATGCCATGGAAATGTAGAAAGAGATGCTGCACTCTCATTACGCGCAATGAAAGTGGATACGTGTAAAACATCAAACGTGCAATGGATCGCAACACTTCACGTCGAAAATTCAAAGCGCTCATCTAAAATATCAATACCTATATATACAGTTGAGCCGCATGAGTAGATGGTACGTCAACATACAAGTAAACTGCCCGTACAATGTGCTACCTGTAGTAATAACGTGCAAGTATTGAGTTGCAACAATACACGAATCTTCTGGACCTCATCAAATAATTAACATTTTGAAGATTGAAACATAATTAATTCCAGGTAACAAAACTCTGTTCTTACCACTTCGCAAGCTGTTTACCACACAGGCATCCAACGTCAACAAGAAAATACTCATTAAATACAAATTTAATGTAAAGCTCAGTGTAAATCACTGGAGCCTTGTTGCACTTTCGAGATGGCATCAGAGTTAATTACAAACTGCAGCCAACTGATTTAGAAAATCGGTAAAGCTAATGCGTCAAAATGCGTATAAAAGTAGAGGTATATAGTACTACGAAAAATACTCGCTCTAAATCGCGCTTTTTTCGATAAATGGCTAGAATAAAGTTGTCAGTGCGTATTAGGCTCTAACGTGATATATTTCGTGTAATCAACCAAACTTGACTGGTACCATGTCGGATACAAATTAACAAAAGCTCCGAACTTTGTAGTGTACAGTCTGATATCACGAATCATGGCTTAAAACAGTACAATACTCGTGAGCCTCGTATGGAAGCCCATAAATCCTGTGTAGCTGGCCAGTGGGATGGGTAGTACTATAGGACTTTGCCAGCATGTCACGGTTCGACAGGCAATGAAATGAAGATCGCTACGCAATCACTTTTTTAGCTGTTCGTGATCAGGGAGATCCAAAATTAAATGGCAATATGTCAAGATATCTTGACGAAATACCCATATTTCTGTATATACAGCTCGCTTTTTAATACTTTCTATAATATCAGGATGCGACTTATGAACGTTTTGCCAAGTCAAAAATACTAATCGCTCGGAAGCGTACGTCATACGACCCCGTTCAAGTAGTATGTCACAGGGTAATAATAACTTGGGACGTATTGGGCACCCCCCGTCTACCAGCAATGGGCTCAAAAGCAGTTAAGTCCCATTCGAGATGGTCAAGGAAGTACGGAAACAATTGAAGATAGTTCGTGATTCGTGCGAACTGCGAAGGTTACTATTACTTTGATACAAACGTCGTTGACAAATTGTGTACTGCAAGTCATGGTTCTGAGGAACGAAATAATTATTGTCCTTGGAGGTACGTCGCTTGTCAATGTTTGAAACTCTTCATGCGTTTAGAACCAATTCTGGATGGTGGATGAGAATTAATTTAATGTCACGTGATGCACAATTCGTTGTAATATTACAATAGCAGCTTAGCACCTGACGTCTACAGGATGATGAAGAACTTATCACGAATTCGTGGTGTACAAGGTGTGAGATTTGTACCAATCTAATGAATGACGAATGTTGAAAAAAGACTTGCTTGAATTTAATTGAATTGGACACAATCTTTACTCTTTTTTACGCCTTTAGAAAGAAAGGTATTAGTATATAGGTATATAAAAGAGGTATATTTTTGTGAAGAAATAATAAATTCAACGCACATATTCATAGTTGTAATGATTAAAATACCAGCATGAAACCAGCTTGGTACCATACTTGTGTTTTTCGCTTATATATCATATCACATCACATCATTGCGGATAACAAAGCTCGAGATTCAAGTAAAAACAGCGAGTAATATAGTGGGTATCATAACCTATTATTCTCAGAATCTAGAAATGAACGATGTGTGGTCAACATCACACACCCCTCTATTGCTTGAATAATAACGAACAAAAGCACGTGAAAAGTGTGTGGACATTAAAAATGCTGACAGCAATATCGTTTTTTTTTTGCTATAGAAGGTACACGAAAAAACTCTGTTGGCTAACGTTTTCTCATTTCCGTGGCAGAGTCACTCACAATGTGAAAAACTTCCGTTTCTCTCGCGCAATAAAATTATTAATTTCAGCTGGAAAACGTTTCAAACCACGCACAATCAAAATCATCCTCAGGGTTCGCACTTTAAATATTAATTGTTCAATTAAAACTAAGCGAAATTGCAAAAACAGTATAATTTTCGTTTCGCATGTAGAGTACGTCGACCGAATGAGGCGAAATTAAATATTGCAAGTCTCATTTCACGTGCGTATAGCACCCTATTTCAAATGAAATAAAAATTGTACTCGCAACATCAAACGGTGAAATATTGTGACCATATCTATATAGCAGAGAATTGAATACAAGTTTGACCCAAAGATGTCTCAAGTTCATTTGTATTTGACTTGTTTGCGATGGACCTAATGTTGGATGGGTGACTATAAATACTAAGGTCCATTTCTGTTCGGGAGCGAGGTTGGAGGGTTGAAAGTTGTATCAGTTTCACTCCCCTTGAAATCAACCTCTCGACACCACGGTTTAGTGGAGGAATCCTGCTGTTCGAGGCTACGTGCCAGCACTGGGTTTTCCCTCTCCTTTGTCCAGTTCATCATCACTATCATCATCACCCTATCATTCACCGACGCCATACCATTACCACAGGGAGATAAGTCGAGTTCGGCGTTAAACTATAATAATCAATAATTGTACCACTAAATCAATCAATCTTACTACTCATTCAAAACACGTATGCAAAAATGAATATAATTTCGCCCTTTGGCAATAATTGTGAATATCGCTGTGCTGCTCTCATTTGTCTGGAGCTGTGTGTTAATCTAGTTAAATCATCACTTTATAAGAGAATCGTTCTACAAAGCTACGAGATTCCAGCCATTAAACGAGTTTTCGACAAAGTTTTGAGAGATTGTTTTGGTGTAAAAATATTTTTAACTACGCTTTCCATGGAATTTTTTTATTTGGTTGTTCGAGGAATAATTTGATATTTTGCTAGCAATTAAAAAAGGTTGTTCGTTAAATTTACGTACGACGCAAAATGAAGCGAACCTGGTAATGTATGGCACTAGACAAAGAATGCAAGACTTGACAAGACAAGACTTGCAAGCAATACAGTTTTGTAAATAAACATATGATACTACAACAATTTATGATTTAGAAAAGCTGGCTATCCTCGACCTCAAAAACAGCGCTTTATTTTTATTCGAAGGTTAGCCTAAAGTTTTATTTTCAAGACAGAATATATCCTTAACTCGAGTCAAGAGTATGCCAACGTCATTTAAAAGCTGCTTGTAAATGCATATATCGAACGTCCACCCGATGGGCGGAAATATATTTCGCCTTCACCGCGAAATTTTGACTTCATCGCGAAATTTGTTCGTCGCCTTAGACTTGAGCTTTGTTATTTTGGGCTTCACCTTTTCATTTGGACGTCACCTCTTAAATTTGGGTTCCATGCTTAACTTTTAGAATTCCCCCAACATGGTTCCATCCGATGGGCTTCACCCAAAAATGTGGGCTTCACCCTGATAGTTGAGCTGTGTTGGTGTGGACTTAGCTCTAATGAAAAGTGCAAACTTGATTTTTATCAAGCAATTCCTTTATTTTCTCGTTGGGCCGGACCACGTTTCGGTTTCGTCACGGAATTTTCTTTTTTGTGGAGATATTTTTTCAAAAAAGACCTTTTGAAAATTTGGCCATTGGAGTGTAGATCACAATGCACAAATTTGTTGGAACAAATTCTGTATCAAGCCCATGCCTAAGATTTCAGAACTTTTTGTATTTCCCTTCCGGCGAACCAAACCGCGGGCATTTATACTTTTCTAAACTGGACATAAATTTGTCTGAACGTTCAACTTTCATAATGAATTTAGGTAAAACATCTCAATTTGACCTAAACCACCCCTTCCCAAAAATAGCTAATTTTTGGTCATGCGGGGTTGGGACCACAACGTTGATAAATTCGGCAATGGGTTTGGCAAGCATTAAAAATTTTAAAAACTCACACTTAGCGGAAACGTAGGCATGACACATTGCGTTTATAAACGTACTGACCAATAACAATATTACTATGGAGGGGATAATTAGGTACCATTGGTGTGCTATTCATACTTTTTTTTCAATGGGCAACGCTTCTTCATTTATAAGAACTACGAAGGCTTCAAACTGTTTTTCTGTTTTCTATTTGACAACCTATTTGTTGACCTATTCAATGTAATGAATGTGATCAGACTTCTGGACAAATACAGGCCCATAAAATTATTTTCTCTAGTGAATCGAGCACAATCTTAAACATCAGCTAGTAAAAGATTTCTTGGATAATTATTTGAGACTAACAGAGCCGTGGTTCGAAGGAGTTTGTTGTGTTGCGCGGTTATCGCTCTGGCTTGATTGTCTTGTGGCCCTAAACAGGGCCTTGGCGATGATCGTCGTTTCGTCCGTGTTAGAAAATCCGTGCAAGGACAGCACGTGGACAGCACGGATTCGACTAAATTCGGATACAAAAACTGTTGCCAAAATGATCGATTGGCCGTGCTTTCACATCCTCTATGCGTACTGAACTTCGAGATCAAGCCAGTAGTTGCCCTTTTTCTCTACGATAGGTTTTTGTTCTCGCTGGTATCGATAGTCGACGTTTCGTGTCCATTTTGGCAAATCTGTGCCAGCACGGACGAAACGTGGACCATCGACAAGACCCTGGTTTGGACCACAAGGCAATCAAACCAGAGTGGTAACCGCAAAACACCAAAATCCATATCTCAGCGACTCGTTCTCAGACCTCCTGGTGATGTTTACTGACGGTGAAACTAAAGCTTATTTTCAACACGGCACCTCCGCTTCGCTTGTTCAGTGCGTTGTGGAGTCGTCACCACTTGCGGGCCACTGCTTATAGGTGGATAGGAGGCCTATAGGCAGCATATATTGAACTCTTACCTGGCTATCCCGATCTCCAACGATAACTTTGAAAACACGCACTAAAGGCGTATATAATTTACCCTTTCAAAATCATTACTCACTGATAGTGTTCGAAGTGTTGAAGTTTCAAATTGAAACTTTCAAGGGCACCTTAGAAACTTTCAACAAAACGTGAAAGATGGGTAATTTGTGGCTTCCAGCCTTCCTAGTAAGTTTGGGGTCATGCCAGTATTGGTGATACGATTTGGTCGTCATTTTGTGGTGGTTTTAGTGAGTACAATGTGTGATATCATTATCCTAGCTTCATTCATCAAGCAAGAGTCCAAGCACTGTAGAGAAACTTAAATCTGTGCACAAGTGCTTCTTGCTCTTGGAATTAGATCCAGCCAAGAAAAATACAAATTGTGTTCGTGGGTAACGATCAACAAGGCCACTAGGATGGTTCAGCACATTTCGAAGTGTACGAAGTGCCCTAACCAAATCCACAGTGCCATCATGACCTCAGCTGCTAAAAGTTTGAGCACAGCTAATAGCCATTGAATATGTCATCGTCATGAGTCAAAAAAAGCTATAAAAGGCAATTTTAAAAGAAAAAGCTTCTGGATTTGGCATTAAACCTAATAATTTTTGAGCCGTATTTTAACACAATGTATTCATGTAAGTCGTTACTTTTTGGATAAGCGGAGCGAAGAATTCAATTTTACTAACCACAAAAAAAAGTACGTTTTTTTTTCGTTTTTTTGTTTGTTTGCTCGCGCGCTGCAGGCCAAAGTTATGCATTGTATTTGGTGAAACTTTCCAAGGCATTTGATGAAACTTTCGTTAATTTTTGTATTTTTTTATGGGTCTGCAC
>QKMV01001950.1:0-14426 GCA_003287335.1 Lednia tumana
TTATAGTTTAGCTGCAGTAATTAAAAGGAACTGCAAATCTGATGTGTTTTTTAGCCTGGGTCTCCCTCCACCTTAAATACGAACTAGTCTCTACTTTGCTCTTATTTTCAAGGTATTGCTCTCTTGTGTGGCTCGCTCGAGAAATTCCCTGTTTCAATTCCATATTCAGGACTGAAAATAAATTCTCAAGAGAGCAAGACCGGGAAAGTGACACCACCTATTGGTGCATCGCCTCTCAAATCCTCCGATCAATTAGCATGCATTAATTGTTAGAACCCGTGGATTCAACCCTGTCAAACTTATTGAGATTGGTATAATACCTACTAGATAGTACACATATCAGCTCTGATTAATTGTTATAACCTGCTTGCCATCGCGGTTACTCAAATACTAAAATCAAAATTTGAATGTTCATCAGGGAACCGCACTCAGAAAACATTTGCGGATCCAAATAACTTTTAATTTTTTTATATTGATTTGCCTCTTTATAAGCATGAATCCACGTTCAAATTTTCAACAGAACTAAGGTTATGATTTCAGCTGACCTTGACGTATACGTGGTCCTGTTCCAGTGGGTTTCATTCTGGATCAAACCGGAAGCAGCTCCTGCCCGTGTAACGCTTGGAGTGACCTCTCTGCTTACTCTGTCGACTCAACATGCTAAATCTCAGGCTGCATTGCCACCGGTCTCGTATCTCAAAGCTGTGGATGCCTTCATGTCTGTATGCACTGTGTAAGTTGGTCATGTAGTCACTTTATCTGTCTCCCGTATCTTTCACTGGTTTCGCAGCAAGTAGCTTTGTTTGTTTATACCCCTGCTAACTGTTACAGAACAGTTCCGTAACTAGATTGAGTTATGGAATATGACGTTACACATTAGACATTCATTAGGAAACAATATCTCGTAACGTAGCCACTAAATATTTTTGTGGTACAAACACACATGCCTAATGGTTCAGTTACAATTTAAAAATGCCGGGTTGTGATTGGCTAATCCAATTACCTGCACGGAATTTGAACGGAGGCTCGTGAATCAGCCAATCACAGGTCGTTTTTTTTAAATTCAAATAATGTGCTGAGAAAACCAGGGAATGATTCGTAGTCCGGCACTAAATTCTGTTGAACTTCATTCAAATCTGACCTAATTGAAATTAAATAAGTGTATTGGGTGGAGACAGGTGTCTGCCCTACAAGAATGCAAGTTTGATTTTATTCTGGTGAACGACTTTAATGATGTGATTTTCCTTGATTTTCCGTAACCTTCTACCAGGTAACTCCTGAGATCATAGGCGACCTGCAAAATAGCTCAATCCTAAGTCAATATTGAATGACTAAATAAAAACGTATCCCCATAAGAAATGTATTGCCAAACAAATTGTTAACGTCTCTGGAATGTAATTTTGAATGTGGTCTATTCCTCTCACAGGGCACGTCCTTACAGCTCCTTTCACAGCTTCTTTTCCCATTCGTGGGGCCATCCCAACGGCAAAAAAGAAGAAAGATATGAAAATCCTATAGTGCAGTAACAGCGTGCCTTATTATTGGGGGTCTGAATCGTTCAGGAGAAGTGACCGATTATCCTACTTGTGGTTTCCAATGATTTACCAGTCCAATTCAATTCTGGCATAGGACCTTTACTACAGAGTGCGGTCGTCTGTATCCCAACCCCCCTGTCACTCCTGACCCTCCTAACAAGCTGGAGGTACATATTGGGAGCTCACCAGCAGTCTTCTATAAAAAATTGATGCACTTTCAATCAAATGTACCTATGACCCTAAGGCCACAATTTGCCAGATCTTGGAAAGTTTTTAGGAACTATAATCAGACACATTGGTAAGCCAAATCCAGTGTTTCGCAGAAAGATGAAACATTTGGATGTTAATACATTTTTCAGACTCATATCTTCTGTCTAGTTTCAGCACTAGTTTTCAAAAAAACTGTTAATTAACTGGGTTAAACCTAGTTAATTAACAGTTCATTTGGATGTTGTTCATGTTGGCGGTGGCGCTCTCTCTTGAAACAGTTGTCGGCCCAGAAGGTGACGGCGCCATCGGCGCAGAAACGTCGGACCCCAGTTTTATATGGCCCTTTTTAGGACCGACAACTGTTTCAAGAGAGAGCGCCACCGCCAATATGAACAACATCAACATCGCCTCTCAAAGCATCAGTGCATCCAAACATTTGGATGTTGACCCTAACTGAACTACTCTGATCTTTCGTCCAAGGTTCGTGTTTATGGCCCTCATGGAATATTGCTTGGTGAACATTGTGCTTGGAGATAACGAAGGGCCAAAAGGTCCTAACGATGCACCAAAACCTGACAAAATCTTCGATTTGGCTGCCAAGGTAATTCTTACGGCACTTGTACGACTTGATAAATCTTTACCCTACTAATAACTGCTCTAACGAAAGTTGTTTTTGTCCAGGAGAATGCTCGCCTATTGACTGGTCAACCTCCGGCACCACCTCGACTTGCTCCTGCTCAAATCAAACGCATCAGGGCGTTGAACATTGATCGTTTCTCCCGAGTTTTCTTCCCATTGCTCTTTGCCGTTCTCAATGCAAGCTACTGGATCGTTTTTGCCGAGTATATATAACTTAAAGTATGTAACATACATCTCAACTTTTAATTATTTTAAATAATGGCATTCCGAAGATTCTGCAATTTAGCACTCTTACGCATTATATTATACAAACATTTACAGCTTAAAACAATAAATCACACAAAATGCTAATATATTAGAACATTTCTCGGTACATACAACATGTTCGTTAACAACAACAGGAACAACAACAACAACAACAACAACAACTTAGTTGGTATGGGTATAGTGGGCAGTGGGGGTTGTTTTTTTGTTATCAAACCCACGTGTTCGATATTTTGGGTTGCTATGTCGTGGACAGACCTAATACATATTATTATTTAAACACTTGGCATAATGGTGTGGTAACTTGATTTTCCTAGACGAGTGGAGGATTTCACTACGGAGTGTTGATTCTAATACACTGGGTTAGGGTTAGGGTTGGGTATAAACTATTTACTCTTTAGGCGATTTTAGAATTAAATATCAATTGTGAACCAGCACAGCACAATACTATTCAAATAATAATACGATATCTGTTCATTTGCACCGACACCCAAACAAATACGTATGGTCTATTCTGACAGACTAACTGACTGATTGACTGACTGACTGACAGACGTCTGAGCAATATAACACTAATTTCAAATGTCAGATTATGGAGTTATTTTGTACAAACTACAATGATCTGTTAAGAAGCTTGTTATTGGTGGCTCGGCGCTTTCTTCGAAGCTGTGACTAGCGATAAAGGTGCCGGAGATGGCGAGGACGATGAATAACCACACGTGGGGAAAAGGGGTAGTGGGTAAGGAAACCTAAATGACGCATACGGATTCAAAGCTGGATTTGGTATTAATGGACCCCAGAAATGCACTGGGGATGTAGTTTTTGATGAGAATTGTTCTGCGGAACGAGCAGAGGAGTTCTGTTGGTAGTGAGGAGGAGAGTGGTTGTGGTATCGGTCACGTGATTCAGTATATCTGTTGAAATCCACATGTAAAGGTTGGTGTGAACCACCTTCGGATAATGGTATTGGTAATTTCTTCCACATTCCCAAAAACGGTGTTGACAACGAGAAAGATGAGCAAGCATCAGGGCTACCTAAAAATACAATTATTGCAGATCAATATTAATTCATTCCTCACTCAAATCACTTGCATGGTTGATAGTTAGATCGCACTTTCATGTCAATTTAAAGTTGAAATACTCAGCTAATTAATGATGAAATCAATCTTTGTTGTTCAGAAGAAAGTAGTTGAGAACCTGTATTCGATGTTAGTACTGATATCAGTTACTGAAAGAATCTCAGCACTCAGGCTGTGCCAATTATCCATCAGTTAGTATTTGTGAAAACTGTTAGCGATAAAATTGATTGAAAACAAACTTTCTAGGACATAGAGATGTACTGATATTTGATATGCTGACGTAGGAATGATTTAATTTGCATTCTTGATAGACAAGAAACAAATCTTTAATGTCTTTATAAGTAAATATTTTATGCAGTAGCAATGTGCTCTATACAACCTATGATGATTTATGATTGATAAACATTATGATATGAATACAATATATTATGAATATATTGGGCAGGTGATCTAGTTTCTATACTACAGCTAGCTTTAACCAAAAGGCCTATTTTGGATTGATAATGCTGCTAAACCTAACTAAGAAGTATAACTTTACTAGTCAAAGTGAATAAAATCTGGTGATGTGTTTCACTACATCGGCAATCGTTTAAACTCAATATAAAAATATTTGAAAAACAATCGTGTATGTAGTTATTAAATTATCTATAAGGTGTTTCAGAGTTATTGTTATGAAATGCATTCATCCGAATTACTTAAAATCGTATGAATTTTGTAGTTCGACTAAAGTTGAGTTGGTGATTTGTTTATTGATTTGGCTTTTTGCATTACGTTCAAATTATTTTCAAATAACACGCAAAGATGAGATAAATAAAATGAAATTTCGTGAAATTACCTGCAATGTGCGTTGAGTTTGCTTGGAATGCGTTAAGATTAAGACCAGCTGACCCATAATAAAACATTCCTGGTGCATTCTGGAGACTTTCCATCTTCACCCGGAATGGCACTTTATTTTCCATTTTTACGATCTCGGGAAACGACACAAACCTAAAATTGAAGAAGAAAATACGTATTTTTGGAGAAATGATTCCGTTATAACGAGACTTAATGAGAGCAGCGAATAAGCTGACCAATCCAAAACGTTCGTTTTCACCGGGGATTCGAAGCCGGACCGCTCTGAATCAGAATCCGCTGCGAATGATCTATTAAGATTGAACTTAGAAATATATGAAAATATTTCATTTTTGTGAATCTAACTAAGCTAGATATCGATCTGCATATGAATAATTGGCAGAATGATTTGTTTCAGCCCTGTTTATCTGCGGGTGAATGTAGGTATCAAATCATTTGTCAGTCTAACTTAACTGTTCATTCTAACTAACACCCCCTTCCCGGGTAAAAATCAATCCGATCGGGACAATTAGAAGAAAAGGTTATTTTTACGAGTGTTGCTGAAGGTGCGAGGAGTGGCAGGCAAGAAATAAGAGGAAGCCAACCCATATGGCAGAGACATGAAACTTGATTGCAGACTAGAGAATTCAACTAGTTGTCTGACAAAATGGGGTTGATTTTTTTTGTTTTTCATAAAAACAAATGCAATTCCCTTAAATTTTTCACAAGTCTTTTTAACAATTTTGAACAGAAGCGGATTTTTCAGAAATCTACATGAACTTTTTTTAGGTTTGTAAGTACTGTCACACATTTCACCATAATATTTTTTTTAGATTAAGAGGTGTCTGGCATTTATTGTTAGAATCCTGGAAAAATTGCTTGACGATGAAAATGTATGAATTTTAAAATTTAGTCCGATTAACATTTCAGGCTCTCCTGGTTTAAAAGACGTATCAGTGTCCCCGAAACGTTGAGAGCAGACTTTTGGACCAATATTACGTCAACTCAATAGAAGATCCGTTCTAAGACATTTCTCACCATTCCTCATAGTATAAGGACCGGTTTTTCAGTGGCCCGTTAAATATTAACGGTCCGTTTGATACAGAATCAAGATACCTGATTGGCTGTTGCCATGGTAATAACAAGTTAAAGGACCGTCAGGTTCTTAACGGGCCACCGTAAAACTGGTCCTAAATCCGTCCCACACCCAGAAAATCTACTCAAAAAGGCATATCCTAGTTTCATATTTGATGCCGGAAAAATCATACTGTATTTTTATCTATACCTGTAAACAAACTTTTGTCCCAAAACTTTTTTGATGATATTCTTGTCGTAGTAGTATCGCAATGCCCTACTCAGTTTGTCATAATTCATGTTTGTTTTGTTTTTGCGAAGCCCCCAAAGACGTGCCACTTCTTCTGCATTGACTAATTTGAATTCGCCATCATTGTTGGTCCACGTGATAATATTCGTGTTCTTATTGTTCAAAAGCAACTCGAGAAGAAACTGCCATAGTGTCACACTAGTTTCCATCTCAACAGCTGGAAAAACATAACAACGCTTTTAAGGGTGCAAGTAATTTCACACATTTTGCAACAAGATTTTATTGAGATAAAATAAGTTTGATGAACTAACATGTTCAGTGGAGTTTTATCAACTTACATTTCAAAGCCGAGCCGTTTCGCAGACACAGGAAAATCGCAACCAATTTCCACACTCAATTCAAAAATATTTTCCACTATAACGATATAATATTTTAAGCGCAACCGTTTTTAACCACCCCACGTGCTGTCAGATGAGCAAATCATAGAAGCCATTTCAAAACTGATATTTCTTAGCTGGCTGACAAAAAACAACACTATTGTCATATAGTAATCTCTCATGATGTGCGCAGATGAAACTTTGCCTAAACATACTGGCTATCTAAATGATGATGTTGCCTGTGAAGTAGGTTGGATCTAATGTACCGCTGCCGCCCCCTTACTTGTCACCATAAGCCACTTGGTTAATTATTATTGTCGCAAGTGACTTGCGCCGCTTCCATCACCAACGGTCCACGGTTTCCTCCACCCCTGTTACCACCTCTCAGCAAAAGTGAACAATAAAAAAACACACACACCCAGAAAAACAATGCATGGATTTGTTCAGTTTCTCATCAGTAAAAAGTTGACTTCACCTTACGTCACTACGGAGGACGCTCAGTTGTTGCAAAATACGTGATTATTGGAAATGTTACTTCTATATACCATCCACTGCTACTAATGAAGAACCAAATTTAGTATATGCCCCTTCACAGATACCTTTTAACTTTGTTCACCCAAAAAGATTACACAACGTATTAAAAAACGAGTAAATCATAATCCTGAGACCTACGTACTTTTAGTCAGTGATTTAATTGAATCGTCCCCTGCGGATATCCGCGCGCTTTAATATCAATTGGCTCGACTCTTTTAAATACTTAAATTTATATTACTACTTCCGTAGACTATATACATACCTGCAACTAATACCTGACACTCACATAACATCAGTGCATATAATATATGATAAAGCTACTCTCCAGGACGATAGAAACATCAATACCGACACTGATTGATCAATTTTTAGCACCATAGCTCTAAAAACAAACAATTTTCTCATAGAAAACAGATTAGACATTTCCTGGGTCGTTCCGGAGAGCGCAGGATGCTGTTAATTGGCGAGTTAATCGTCTAGTTGACGCTGGAGCTGCGGAGAGTAGTGGTCCACTCCAAGCATTGCACAGTGCACACTTTACATGACACACTGCATACAGGCTGGTTTTTATTACTCTTGGGATACCAACTATTCAAAAAGAACTTACTAGCGATACAGACATAAATGACAATTGCGTTTGAAATTGACTTTTCAATGATGTGAATAATAAATGATTCATAGATCACGAAAAATCTCTGTTGTAAATAAAAGTACTGAAAATCGCTTGGAAATGAAATGAAATACTTTTCTCATGTTTACACCGCTGAATTAGCAAGGATGGTTGTTTAGGCGTTGGTAAGCTTATGGTATCCAGACTGTACTGTATGGCACGTCCCTGTAACTTCGGTTACTAGCTAGCATGCAGCAACTTCATCCCACTGAGCTTGCAGAGGAGGAAGCTTGATATTAACTAATTTAGCTCATCCAGAACTAAGTGATTGCTTAGCTTAGAGTTAGACCGAGAAGATATCCGGAACTCAAATATTGGTACATAAAAATCACGACTAGCTGATTGAACTATATATACCATGCTTGCTGTCTGTATGTATGGATTGATTGATTGGTGGAGATACTATTACGTTATATTCTATCGTCATTTTTCACGCAGTGGAATTTGTACGCATTCTACCGTATATAATTTTCAGAAATAAATATGTTTGCTTACAAATAATTAGTTAATGTGAACAGACAATATCCCGTACTCAATTGTGTGTGTCTTAGTTGTTTCTCTGAACCTCACACAGAATGCGAAATGATTGTTCATATAGCAAGTAAGGCACACCATCTGTCATTTATTTCGCCCGCGTTATTCAAGAAATGATTAGAAAAGTCCCTAATGGATTGAAATCAACCGACCGACTGACTGAGATTGACATTGCTCACAAACATCCTATTGTCAGCGTTTTGGTCCTTCGCGTCTACTTTGTGCAATAGTATGCTATGTGCATACCGCGCATGTTGTCTGTGTGTGTGTGTGTGTGTGTGTGTGTATGTGTGTGTGTGCATACCATTGGTATCATTTTCAGCAAGACGTCATTCATTCACGCATTCAGGCAGACATTGTGAGTGGAGGTATAGGAAGGTATAGATAGGGTGGTTTCATTATTTCAGTCGGTTTCACCATCTAAACAATGCACTTCCATCTATCTTGACACTGAGAAGAATGATTATGTCAGGATGGGGCCTAGGTATTCAAATTGGTGATAAGTATACCTAAATACCCGGTGTTAATTTTCTAATAAGTAAGCTTAGAAGTTATAATCTTTTATAAGGGACTGAAACCGTTTGAAATTTCGGGTTCGATTTTGTTTAATTGCCTTTTTGTTTTTCCGGTTTCGGTTTCATTCTTTACAAAAAAATCGGTTTTGGAGCCGGTTTTCATGCATTTTGATTTTTCTTGTTCGTTAAATGAAATTTCCGCCGAAAGCGAGATTTTTTGGGGGATGTTTCACCGCTAACTCCACTCGAAGATTGAACCAACCTTTTCTCTCAAATCGATTTCAGTAAGACAGCTAAGAATATAACTTTTATTGTTGAGATTTTTGTTTGAAAAAATTAAAAATTAGTGATTTTTAGTGACTAAGGACCGGTTTTTCAGTGACCCGTTAAGAACCTGACGGTCCGTTAACTTGTCATTACCATGGCAACAGCCAATCAGGTGTCTTGATTCCCTTTCTAACGGACCGTTCATATTTCATGGACCACTGAAAAACTGGGCGTAAGGCTACTAAAAAATCAAAATTGCCCGAAATAAACCGCAGTAAACCACCAAATAAATAACGCTTTGTTCCCAGTTTCGATCTTTGGACATTTAAAACTAACGGTTTCGGTTTTCGGTTTCGGTTTTGAAACATACTGGTTGTTTCCGTTTTCCAGTTTCGGTTTCAATCCCTAGTTATGAGCCCTCATGAGCCCTTATTAGCCCTCAGGTAACTGTTAGATCTTTTTGTCTATGCTAATTGATCTGTGTAGTCAAGACAGTGTATGTCAAGACGAACAATAATTAGAGAAGATTACAGCTAAACATAAACGAACATAAAATATTTTAGCAGTGCTGTAGCTTGGCAAACAGTTGAAAACAGCTCACTATCCCAGTTCCAAAGTTAGCCAACATTTTTGAAGACGTTATTCCTTGTTCCATCGGAACACTGGGTCATATTAATATTATTCATCTTAAAACTAGCCGTCTAAATGGCTTCAAATTTGTAATTATTGTCAACGTCTTCAAATGTTTGCTGCTTTTCGGCACCGGAATAAAGTCGCGTATCCACTAAGTTCTGACGAGCTTTTCCCACCGGAATAAGGTCCTCTACACAGAAGTCATTGTCCCAGTCTGTGAAACAGTGCTTTGACGGATCTGCACAGCTCATTTGACGTGGTTCCACCGGAATAAGGTCTTCTAACCTGAGGGTCTTGTTCGTTGTTCCAGCGGAAAAAAAGCTCTTGCTGTGTGCAGGCTCATTTTACTGGAATAACGTCTACTGCCAGAAGACCGTAATCTGGTATAGTCTTTGCTTTAGTTAGAAGTGCACTGAATTTCTGCCCATCAAGAGGTGATTAGGTTTATCTTTGTGGAAATCAATGTTTATTTGACAGGACTCGGGTGTTCTACCCGTAATAACTTGGTCGCCGGCTCGAGCACAGAGCTGTATTGCGTAATACCAAATTGCCTCCCCAACCCGTCTACCTACCTGCACAATAAATCCTAAAATCTTCATAGCAACATGGCATATGAGGGTTGCACTTGGAGATATTTGACAACATAGCCAGTCCCATCTATTCTGACGGATAACATGTTTTGGGAGTTAATATGGATAACCAGTGCGAGGACATCCCCATAATTAATCATTAAAGCCCCAGCATTAAAACGTTACAAAATTCTGGGCACGCCTAACTGCAAAGACTTATAGTCACATTTGGTAGCAAAAGACCATACTCCAGAAGATGTTATTCCCCCCTCCCCCTCCCCCTCCCCGTCCATCACCCAATCCACCCCGTTACGAATTTACCTCCCTGCCGAGGATGTTTTGTCCCCGTAGATACGACGCTATTCGAAATCGAATTGTTGACCGTGTATGTGCAGTTTTGGAGGTTAATAAACCTTTGGAACACTGGTGTTATTTGGTGTGTGTCAGGGCGTGATTTGACCGTGGAGGGGGGGGGGGGGATAACCATGTACTGTAGCAACGCTTTTTTAGCTTTCAGTGTCACTACTGTCGTACGAGTTTCACTTTTTGGTGGGGTTTCGTGGGGTTTTGGTGGATTTTGGTGGGGTTTTGGTGGGGTTTGGTGGGGTATCGTATAACGGGTGAGTTTGCTGGTATACATGCTACTAGTAGAGAAGAAACCCCAAGTGACACATTATTCACAAAAAAAAGTAGAACTAGCTATGTGAAAAAATCCATTTCCAAAAAAATCTGTAGCCTTCCATAGATAATCTCGTTACCAACTGACATGCCTCGCACAGTGAACTGGGAGAGTTTTTTTGCTAGGCAAACAATATCAATCCTTATCACTTCGTTGAACCGATAATCAAGTTATCTAAGGAGGCAGGTACTTGTTGTACGTCAGATGCATACATCTTGTTATCGAGCATAGAAGTGCAAAGAAGCTGTGATTTCTTTTGAAGAATTCCGAAGAATAACTTCGTAGTTTTTTCTTTAAAATAACCTTAAGATGGGTAGCAATCCAGAGGAAAATATTGAAAAAGCGACAAGTGAGTATGTTTTAATTACTCGGCTTAATTTTATCAATCAATGTAAAAATTTGAACTATGTTTTATTTTAAAATTCTTTAGACTCGCCTAGACTAACCAGTTTATAAAACAGTTTTTTGTGTTTTTATGTTTTGGTTTTGCTTGTTTGTTACAAATGACTTAAGGTATAGATTGATCGAGCGTACAGACGAAAGTAAAATACCGTATTATGAGTTATGATACCTTCTCTTCTGTAAAGACAGCTTGGATGACCAGAAACCACCGCCAGTATCAACAAGAGTTTTCAGACGAAAAGTGAATCTTGAAGCGATCCTAAAGCGAAAACTGAAACTGGATTTCGCAGCCTCATCTGATTTGCCAAAAGAACCAGAAGTCATGCCAGAAGAGGAACCAAAGTTTGCGTTTTATAAGTACATGGGCGCTTCTGCTCCTGAAATGGTCCCTAGCATGTGTGAAGATGCGGAAGACGCGCAGGACGTTGAAGGGTACACCCCGACGGCGGTACGTAAATTAATGCGTACCATTCCAGCTACACACGACGGACTGCCAACTCGAAGATTGGATCCATGAATTGCCAGTCCGTCGTGTGTATGGCCTCGGATTGGGACTGGGAGTCCGTCCGTCGTATAGACACCGGTTCTATTCAACGGATTGCAATCCGTGCCCTCGGCCAATCATCGAACAGATCGCGAACATGTGAAAAGTTTAGCCAATAACAACGCAGCTATTCCGCCATGGTTTTTATCTGATTTAGGCTGTCATATTCTTTGAAATTCTGTACTTTTCATTTTTGCCGCCTTCTGTGTTAATCTTTATTAATGTAATGCCTGTAAATTAGCAACAGAAAAATTCCCTTCACTAAATCATTATTAATTTTGAAATTTGTAAAAAATGGCTTGTGATAGGTTGAAGTTAGGGTATGAACACACTTGATGGACATGGACATCCAAAATCAAACGGACTCACAATGCGCGCGGAAACCGGCCGTGTGGCTGGCCATTCCGACGGATTGCCAATCCGAGGGATTCAATCTTCAAGTTGGCAGTCCGTCGTGTGTTTGGGCTATGATTGATATTTATATCTCGTTCATAGGAGCCAAATACAAGTAAACCCAGCTAAAAAACGGTAATAGGCGATGTTAAAACGCTGCGATTATAAGTGCGTGAAATTTTCAGCATTGATACTGTAATACTACCACTATCAGCCAAATGTCAGCCAAACCTCAATCATATGGTGGCCATCCCTCTATCAGCCCCCCCCCCCCTCCCAAGAAAGAAACATCCCATACTGACCCCATTATCTTTTTATTTTCGATCCGACTCCATGATCCAACGGAACGGATTCATTCGGAGCCTGGAGAGCCTCGAATTATGCAGATGTAGAGGGACAAGATCTGCTGGAGGGATGGACGCCATATGGCCACAGATTTAGTTAAATACACTTCGGTACTTACTATCACTAGGCCATTTTTCTAGTGATTTCCATGTCTCTCGATGGCTTTTTATTAAATCGCTTGCGCTTATGTTATGTAAGCGCATAAATTTATACGTTGCACAAGCGCTTATCTTATACATTCGCATGTAAAATAGTGTCACTAAGAACTTAGAAGTCACTCGCACGTCCGGCGATCTTATTGATCCCAACTAAAGACTATGCACAAGTCACTCTTGCTTCTGATAATCAAAAAAAATCGAATGATCAAGCGAGAAACGAACTGTAAGGCCCGAACACATAGCGACGAATACATGGTCGTTATTTACGGTCACCATGGCAACAGCCAATCAGATATCTTCATGTTTTGGTAACGGACCAGTAGTGCTTCCCAAGCTTCTTGGCGACAATCTATGACGAAGCTGGTTGCCAAGCATCTTGGGGCGCACTCACACTTAGTAGCGGCTACATTATAGACTTTTTAAGAGGATACTGTTCCGCCAGAGGCGGTGGTGACAAATAACATAGGTAAGTATGGCCAAGTCAGCCATTTTGTGTATGTAACACAGTATGACCTCTTTCAGGATAGACTGTATGCAGTTGGACCATAGTTTTTGGTCGTTGTGGCTTAGAGTACCCTAATGCCTCCTTTACAGCGGCGCGACGTGGGGGCTAAAGCGTAGCTTCCAAAGGTTAAAACATTTTTAGGTCTATGCTGCTCTCGCGTACACCGTCGCACAAGCTCGGCCACAAGACCTCGAGTGAAATTCTGATGGTCTAAAAGTTTTTTTTGTTTTTAGTGGTGTTTAACGACGCACTATATTGACAACTGGCCCTGTGGCACTGGTCTATTGGCGTCGGTGAATGATAGGGTGATAATGAGAGTGATGATAAACCTAACAGGGAAGAGGGGAAACCCGGTGCCGGCACGTAGCCTACTCCTAGGCTAAAAGTAAGCTACCATGTTTCCCCTATTCCCTGTTAGATTCATCTTCACCCTCGATATCACCCTATCCTTCACCGGTGCCAATAGACCCCAGTGCTACGTCAGAGCTTGTTGTCAATGCAGTACGTCGTTAAACTCCAAAAGGGAAGCGTAGTTTGAGTTTTAACACTCAAATTCGGTTCAAAACCATTGTTTTCCCATGAGACTGGAAGAGGTGGTACCTTGGATCCCGTTAAACCAAAAGTTACCTCCTCACTCAAACTACGGTTCCATATAACCATTTTTGGCGTCTTTCCATTTTTCAGCCCCATGTTGTTAAATTCCGAACTCTTCTTTACAGCTTCCTCGGTTTATAGTTGATCATCTTGAAAAAGATCCATACACGAAGCAAGCTCTAACTTGTCCAGTTTGTTACGACTGGATGAGACCCCCCATTTTCTCCTGCCCGGCCGGCCACGCGGCGTGTGCTGGGTGCCAGCGCCATTTGACCATGTGCCCAAAAGCAAAATGTATGGGCCAATTCTATTCACGGCACTTTGCACTGGAGAAAGTATGGAATTCACTGAAAATTAATTGCCAAGAATGTGGATCTCAAGTTTCTGTCAAGATGTGGGAGCAGCATGAACAAATTTGTCGTGATTCCTGGAGTGATTTGTAGAACGTTTGGTTCTTGGTAACCGATGTATAGTCAGAGGAATAAAATGTTTATAAAAAAAGTAATCTTTACAGGAAGTCATTTTGTTTGGGAGATCTCTGTGTGAGGACTGAGGAGACCAAGAATCTGAGGCATCTCATCATGTGAGTCAATAATGGACCAACAAACAACAGCATTCAGCGTACAAATGTATGATACAAGAAGTCCCTGATTACAAAAACACACAGGGCATCCAAAAGTTTTGTGTAGAAATTATAAAAAAAATTATAAATCACATTTTTTTCAAAATGCCGTAAAAAGTATAAAATGCTATTACTTTTTTGAGACTCATATCTCCTGACTAATTTCAGCACTATAGTTTTGAAAAAAACTGTTAATAACTGGG